>OX578134.1:57593594-57798594 GCA_951213105.1 Amaurobius ferox
TGACGCCACTTAGTGGCACAAAAGAAAATAAAAACATGAAAAACGCAAACAATAAAAAATAGTCGAAATAACGTCTCACTAATTGAAAAGTTCATTGTTTGTGGCAAATTCCTTGTAATTCCTTTTATCAAATTCCTTGTAAATGTGACTATCATACATAAGTCAACCTAAACACCACCTCTAAATCACCTTAAACTCCCGTTTAGAAAGCATCAAAATTGTGTAAAAACCCCAAAAAATTTTTAAAATCTTCTATCACTAATCCTTGCTGGATGACTAGTCACTGGTTTAAGTTTCCTACTGCTAACACTATTCAAAAGTGCGCTTCAGTTTTCAATTATGATTTACTTAATTATTTTCATATTAATAAAAGCTCCAGTAATCTAGTTCACGAATTGTTAAT
This sequence comes from Amaurobius ferox, assembly GCA_951213105.1. NCBI lineage: Eukaryota > Metazoa > Arthropoda > Arachnida > Araneae > Amaurobiidae > Amaurobius > Amaurobius ferox. The sequence goes on from OX578134.1 coordinate 57,593,998, forward strand.
GATTGCACATTTTTCCGAGGTATGGCGTGACCATATCTAATTCCTTTCTCTTTGAATTAATATTATCTGCTTTAATATTTTTTCTTATTGCCCCTCATGCTCATATTTCACTGTTTACTATTTTTATTGTTTGATTTACCTTTCATGACGTAAGGGGGCGCCACTGTATTATGATGTCATTCAGCCATTTCAGTTTGGTCGATATTGTTTGTGCTTATTTGGGCATTTAGCTCCAAACTTTTTGCACTGATGAAGGATATCCAGTTTATTGCCGGAATGTACGCATGCTTTTATATCTTAATTCTAGCTGCATTTTGCATTGTATGCCATTTTATTATTAAATGATGTACTAATTCGCATAAGGGGTCGTATTCATATTAAACTTTGTGCCAACTCGGATTTTTTTTTTCTAAACGCAACACAACCTTTAAATAACAGATTCTGATTCTCCAATGTTAAAAAATCCCGAATTCATATGAAATGTTTATATTTTACTCAAGCCGTTGGGGAGTTATGACTGATTAAAATTTCAAGCTTCTAATGTTAAATGGGTGCTACATTTTTCTCTTTTATATTTTCTGAAATGATTAGTATATCAAACTAACTCATATATTGTGATACTAAATAACGGAAACGAAATGTATACCATTTTTATCCATCAAACAAATTTTAATATTAATCATTAATTATGAACTCCAAATTTGAAAAAAAAATTGATATTGGCAACACATGACTTTCCTTATATAATGCAATGAATTTACTACTTTTACAGTTAAAAAAAATGTTATTCTTATACTAGATACTTATAGTCTTTCTAAGATATTGAATTTTCTTCAATTAGAGTCGTCATTTTCATTGATTTAGCGTCATTTTTATCTATTTGGCGAGATTTTCGTTAATTTGGCAACATTTCAAAAAGTCGCCAAGTTGGCGACATTCCGCCAATTTCGCCGCCAAACTCTCGCCAAGCGTTATGGACCAAGAAATAAGTTGTTCTTACAGCAGATAAATTGGCGTTCAAATGCAAAAGTATTACTCAAAGTATCTTTTTTCATGAATGGAACGAGCTAGATCCACGAGAATGATGTCACCCAATTTATCGCATGATATTATATATGAAAAGTGAACATGTTTCTCAATAGAAAATATTTTTTTCTTCTATTTTATATGACTTTTTGATAATTTTTTTTGAAAAATGTGCAATATATCGAGAACGGTTCATGTTAGCGTTCTAAAATTTATGTCAATCGTTTTCTAATGAAAAATTACATAAGAAATGTCTATTTACGTAACTTTATTATTGGTTTTGATTTTTTGACGATTTTTTCAAAATTTCACTCAAAAATTTAAGAGAGTTCTGAACATTCGATTGCGTATAAAAACAGTAGACTTCCAGTGTTTACGGATTGTGATTTTTGTACCAAATTTCGTTCGAATTGGTCCATTCGTTCGTGAGTTATCGTCTGCACAGGCTCACTGACACACACACACACACATAAACTTTCACACACACGCATACTTTCACACACACACACACACACACATGAACTTTCACACACACACATACTTTCACACACATACATACTTTTACACACACAGACACCACTTCAAAAATGTTTGATTCGTGATCAGGGATGCTTCAAACGTGCTCCCCCGTCGAAAACTCGAATTCGAATTTTCGACCCCGTCACAATACTTTCCTTATACATTATGTATATAACGAAAGTAAAAATATATTATAAATATATATTCTATTCTATGATAAATATATATTTTATTCACATAGGGTGACAGGGACTCGTGGTTCAGATATCATGGGGTGACCTAGCACCTTTCAAATCATGATATTAAGCGAAATTAGTATCATACATTGAAGATTGATACATTGTATATTATTCCTTTGTGCTGCCATCACCCCGGGTTCAATGTCAGATACTAGGTGATGTAGAAAGGCCAAAGATTTATGAAAGCGAGTTCTTCAACAGCTGGAATTTGATAGTTGCTTACACATGCATCTATAGAAATACCTTTCATATTTGATCCTGTTCTTTTCGAACTAGGAAATTAATAACACTTCGTATAGAAACAGCATAAAAGACTATGAAATTATTGTAATATTTATTACCTATCCATTTTTAAGCTGCATTTTGAGCTTATCGTTTGTGTCTTTTTCTATCTGTTTTTACAGTTGTCACTACGACAAATATGAATATTCATATTAAAATTAGTATGGAATATAATTTGTTATTCTTTATTCAAACACTGATTATATTTATGTTATAATCATAAACATTCTTAGCAAATATATAAATAAGGAATCTTATATGTAGAACATAACTTTTGAATCATGTCAGTTCTGTAATAATCTAATAATTACAGGTACAATCCATAGTGCCTTAAACAATAATTAGTTCAAATTACTGTGTCAAAAATTTTATGGTTAAAATCATCAGTAAAACATTAGAAATAAGAAATATAAGGATATTAACGAATTTTGGAAGTAAAACGTACCTTTTCTTTGTGATAAAAGATATAACACACTATTTACCTCCCTAATATTACAGAAGAATTCGCCAATAGTGATTCATACATTCAGATTATTAATTAAATTTTTTTAAGGATTTTGCATGCAAGTATGATAAAGTCATTCCAATTGGATTAATAAGCTATAAAAAAGCCAATTTCAAATAACTTGATGCTAATTTAATTCCATAACATTGTACCGTAGATTTTGTACATCGTTATTTCGCTGTGATTAAAATAAAGTCATTGCGTTAGGTAAGGGAAGTTATGTGGTGCAGCCTACATCAATTTCATTTACTTTTCCTACAAAATATGGTAATACATAAGGAAAGTACTAGAACAGTGTCGAAAATCGCAACTCGAGTTTTTGACGAATCTACATGTTTCAAGCACTCTATACAGCGAAAAATTATTTTTAACGTGAAGTCTGTCTGTGTGTGTATGTCTGTCTCTCTGACTATGCGATGTATGTATTCCGTTTAACTGCAAAACAAATTGATCAAGTTTTATAGAATTTAGTAGGTAAGTCACTTGTGGTTTAGCCTGGTGTTGGTTACATTTTGGTACGATTTGGATAACAGAACCCTGAATTTTTTTGTAAAATTGCCCGCAAAATACTTAAAATTCGGAATTAAAAGTCTATATATGCGTACATCATTTAAATGCTCGTTTCATATGTTTTTGTGACAAAAATATTAATACCAATCCCCAATCCCTTAACATGAAGAATAACTGTTTTAGTTTTTTCGCAGATTCTGCTCGAGATATTTTTGTTTCTTAGCATTTTTACATCCAGTCGCCAAATGAAAGCAAAAATTGAATTAAAAACTGCCATTTCAGAGCAATTTCAAATAATTATCTGTTTTATTTTGTGCAATTAAACTCAATTTAATGAATTATAAATGAAAGAGAAAATGAATTTGAGGCTGTAAAGTCATGTGATGTTAAAATCAGATTTTTTTCTTTCATTCTGATAATGATTGCAGTCCAAGTGAAATTTAACAGTTTGGAATATGAATGCATGAGAATATGGTTACGGATTCAATATTTCAGATGTTTAAAACAGGAATGACTATTCAGTTTCCTCTCAGTGCTCCTAACTTCCAGTACTTCTTCTACGACTTCCAAATTTATTTTATCTCTTTCATGGGAATTTCGTTTTATGGAGACACTTGATATTAACTCTGTAAAGTTTCTTTCAACAAAAAGCAATTTTTTCCCAGTGATGTTGTTTTGAATCACTGGAATGCATGATTCTATGACAGATCGCAGACAGATCCGTGGGTGGTGGTTCAAATTTATTTGTTATGCTACATTTCTATGTGGTTTCCACGTGTACGTACGAGTTTTTATTTTCCCTAAATTGGAATCGTGTCGAAAATCGATGTCGCTTTCGATGGATCTACACGTTCCGAGCACTCTAAAATGCGAAAACACTAATTGTAGCTTGACGTCTGTGTGCGTCTCTGTCTATGTGTCTGTCTGTCTCTATGTCTGTCTTTGTGTCTGTTTCTGCAATATATGTATTCAGTCTATCTGAAAAACTAATTGACTATATTTCACAATACTTAGTAAATATGTCAGTTGTGGGTTACTTTGGTGTGGATTAGATTTTGGTAAGATTCGAAGAAAAAAACCTGACGTTTTGCGAAATGACCAGCAAAAATCGTCAAAACCTAAAATTAAAGACTACGTATGATCAAATGTATCAATTAAGTTCTAGATTTAAACGTAATTTTTACGACAAAAAGAATAAGACCAACTCCATAGCTCTTGGACTAACTGTTCTCGATATATTTTAGTTTTTTTTTTTTTTTTGCATTTTTCCAGATCGCCTTTGAAAATACGTACAGTCGCCTAATGAAAACGGAAATCGAATTAAAACTGCGAATTATGTGTAATTTCAAATAACTATCCATGTTATTTTGTGCAATTAAACTTAATGTAACGAAATGTAAAAGAAAGGAAAAGAAAATGGGATCAAATCTGTAGGAAAAATCATGTACTGCCAATCTCAGTTTTTTTTATCAGAGTTCTGTATGTTGTCCTAATATTCGCTAAATATTTAGCACTGTAAAAATCTGAACTCACGTATATTGTGAGATGTAGAATCTCAGTTGTCTTGTAAGGAAAAGGAAATTTTCTTGCCATGCGATTGGTTAATGGTTTGATTGGTGATTTGTAGCCAATGAGTTGAACTGAAATGGATTACTTTGGTGATTTCTAGCCATTGAGTTGGAATGACATGGATTATTTTGGTGATTTATAGTAAGTATTATGCACGTGAAAGTCACTGTGAACAAGACAAATAGTTAAAATTTCATTTTAAAATAATACGATTTCGCAACATCTAGGAAATTATTTAAGCACCCCAATGACTTTATAAGGAAAGGTTGGCGAGTGTGCATGTTATTTTTATCTGTAGTAAAGTGAACATTATCGATCGAATAGAAGGTTTTTCTGTGTTCTTAGTGGATGACTTTGCAAGTTAGGATAACGCGTTTGGCAACAAAGCGATAAAAATGAAAAAGTAACTTACAAATTGCTAAAGTATTGTCTGATGAACATGAATCGACACCAGAAACGTGTAAGGCAACAACTCCATAGAAATCAGAAAGTAAATTACAAGGTGCTAGACAAGGTCTGATGAATATGAATCGACACCAGGAACACTTAAGGCAATAAAGCGATTAAAACGAAGCAGGCAATTACAAAGTGCTAGAGCATTGTCTGATGAGTACGAATCGACACCAGAAACACATAAAACAATAAAACGATAAAAACAAAAAATTCAATTACAAAGTGCTAGATTATTATCTGATGAGTACGGAGGGACATCAGAAACGCGTAAGGCAATAAAGAGATGAAAACGAAAACGTCAATCACAAAATGCTAGAGCATTGTCTGATGAGTTCGAATCGATAACAGGAACTCATAAAAAATGATTGTCAAAAGTTGCATTATCATTACTTCAAAAACTCTGACATCTGAGATTCTTGTCAAAGTGTGCGGTAACTATCTTTCTGAAATTCAATTAATCTTTCCCTGTGATTGGGGACATTATAAGCAGTCTCTACACTAGATTTTTATTCATATAAATATTGTTCATTGTGTCATTACTAAATAACATAATAATTTGCCAATAACCGTATTGTGTGAATTAAATATATTCGGTAACATTTTATTGTCGATTCTTTTATATGGGACAAAGTTCTACAATTTTTGTTGGTGTTTTTCTTCTTGCTTTGTTGGAGTGTTCGTTATTCGTATAAATTAGTTCATTACACTTTTATTCGATCAGACATGGTGAGCGTGTTCGGCTGATGTGTGGAGGGCTCGGGTTCGAATCCCGAATAAGGCATGGAGGCTTGTGTGGCTACTGTAACTGGATTTCGATCTGTTGTTGCCACGTTAATTGAATTAAAAAAAAAAAAAAAAAAAAAAAAAAAAAAAAAAAAAAGAATTAAAAAAAATTAAATATAGATAGATTTAACGTTCACACTCATGAAACTATCCTTACAAAGTTATTCGAGTGCTTAAAGACATACCTTCAAATCCTGGGTGCACCACTGTTAAGCTGTATGCGTGCGTCACTATGCACGATTGAGTTCAAATATCTTCAAAATCAAATAAGTCAAATTTCAAAATTGCAATAATTGTAATCGAGAACTAGATACAGTAAATATGTTTCTAGCTATCCAGTAAAGCCACTAAACAGCCGCCAAGTGCAATAACAACAGCAATTAAATGATCAATGATTTCACAAACAAAGACAACGCATTCTCAAAGATGTATGCACAATTCAGATCATTTATCTTATCACATAACATTGCTCTCTGATTGTTGAACACTCCCCTCTGTATGGGAAAACTCCAAAAAATCCGAAATATTTGTCAAAATTACCAACTTTCGGTGTTCTTCTTCATGCTTACCAAACATCGCAAAAATGTCAGCAAGTTGATGACACTTCGCCAAATTTGCCAATAAGGTCAATAAAGGTTTCGGTCTTCACCATAATTACAATCGGTTACTGTACATATAGCTTTCCATGTAGGACCCTAACTGGTCAAACATTCCTTTTGGGACTCCTTCCACCTTTCCACGCGACATATATGAAATAAAAAAATATTTTTTCAAAAACATAACTGCATTCTTAAGAAAGGTATACAAAATGAAGTTCATATATAATTTAATAGAATTCTAATTACTGGCAGCTTCCCCATCACAGCCAAGATGCCAACATACTAAATTATATGCGGTAATCCCTATATATCCCCCCCAAAATGAATTTTTTCGCTGTACAAACCTATTTCGATGACAAATTTGTTGTTGTTGTTGTTGTTGTTGCTTATCCTCTTTAACAGATCTGACATAAGTCAGATCAACTCCAGGAGGTTGTTGACCGCCAGAAAATCAATAACTAAAAGGGGGGCAGATGTCAAGTCCTCCTTGGAAAGTCCGACGCAACTCAATATGTGCTCCGGGGAAGCCAGATGGTCACAGCATTTATTACAAGTGGGATGGATTTTTCCACCGCGTTCAAAAGAAAGACACTTAAGGTGGCCACTTTTAAGTCTAGCAAGTGCAGTCTGGGAGCCACGATCACATTTAATTTCCAGAAGAGCGCCAGGGGAAGTTCCGGTGTACCATTGGTGCGCAGGTGGAGTACGCCAAATTAAATTTAATTTAGATCTTGCATTTGAGTACAGTTCTTGATAAGTAAGCGAAGAACCAGTGGCCGTTTCGTCCTCACAGCCCTCTTTGGCCAATCTGTCCGCAACCTCATTACCACTAATGTTTACATATGATGGAATCCACTGGAGATGGACATTGTGGTTTTGAGAAATCTTCTTTAGCTTGAGCAGAATAGATACTGGTTTCATCGCCTGCAGAAGATCAGCCACTAAGATGTTGAAGGATGACAAATTTAACTACAGGAAGGAGTCCCTAATTTTTCAATAATGCAAACGCTAAATTTATATCCCCTATGACGAAGAGACCGGTTTAACTGCCTCGTATGCCCCTACGTTAGTCGTGCTCTGTTTTCAAGAAGATATACTTTTAATAAAAGGGAGAGAGTTATGAGGTAAGCGTTACAGTTCTACGATATATTTAAACTCAGGGTTCCCTGCTGCTATCCGACTCAAAAGTAGACAGTGAATCGTGTGGCTATAAGTGCGTTTGACAGATTGCGGGAATTTTAAATAATTTATTTATATTATCAATAAATCATTAACTATCTTTGAAAACGTCCAACCAAATTTTGAAAATTACTGAAATTTTGATCACTGTTAAATTTTTCAACATATATCTAAGTAAAATATTTTTCTACAACAAATGTATTCGTATTCATTAGACGGTTCTTAGGAAGACGCCATGTTTCCTCACATTCGATAGTTGAAGGAGAAGTACTGTTAAATATTTATCTTCACTCTTTCCTGTGCGGTTTTGAAACGTATTTCATTCCTATCATGGGAATACTGCTTTCAGGACGCACATTGACAGTAAATCGATGACGTTTTCTTCTACGAGAATATATTTCTCTCCTTGAAAGGTGATGTTGTATTGTGATCGCAGATATCAAGGTTTCCGTATACGTCCCAGCTGGATACGCAGGTAATGGTTTCAATTTATCCGTTGAATAACAGATTTCTTTGAAGTTCCTATAGTCACATATATATTTCCTTTAAATAGAGTTTTGCAAGATTATAGTTTAATAATCTAGCAAAGCGGTTTCACACTTTTAATTGATACAAAACTATTTTCAAGGCGTTATATTGCAATACAAAAGACCTGCGAATTTTGCGTCTCTAATCTTCAAATACAATTCACATTCTATGGTGGTTAGTTCTATTTGTATCACAACCATTATAATCATCATAATTTATATCACAATAATTACATTTTAGTGTGTTAACAACATGAATCACTTGTTTATTTCGGTTTGTGATATAAAATCAGCCTCTAAACAGAATAGGGCCAGTTTCGATCTCAATAGAGAAAATGCGTTGAAGATTTTTGAACAAGAGTTGGTTGATAGGGATAAATCTACAGAGCGCAAGTGCAGTTCTGATGACAACACGAACTTTTCGGATAAAATGGTAACTTTAGTGGAACTTTTGAATAGAAAAGTGTAAAATAATCAGACTGATCTTTTTAGGAGAATGGTCAACACCGAAGAAAAAATTATATTCAGGCACTAATGGTATAAATGGTATCATAAGGACGGATGTAAATAATCAATTCGTTGGTCGTGAACACTGTGGGATGTATTTGAATATTATTAACCAACGTCCGGAATTAAATAAAAAAATAGTATCAGAGGAGGCTTGAGGGAAATTGTCAATGATTGTATTGAACAGAGCAATAGAAATGCTGAACTATGGCCAAATTTACAAAATGGAGCTAGTAGTGTTCAAATGCACATAAGCAGTGATATAATTATAAATTCTGTGGGATCTGGTTTTAAAAAAGTCGTTAAGGACTACTTAAACAGATATCGAACACTGTTGTCACTGTTCATGTAAAGTTTCCACGTTATTAGCGACTCAGAAACGCTCTAAAATGGGAGCAGTATTTCTCTCGAGACTGAGTCCAGATGCGAAAGCTTCTGATATTGAATTTCATTTAAATAACTGTCTTGTTCAAAATTTCATATGTACTCGACTAGTTGCTTAGTTTAAAACCTACTCTTTTATCCATATTGAGGTCCAGGAACAGGACGTGACAAAGTTGTTGATGAGTGATGTTTATCCAAAAGGATGTTTCATAACCAAATTTTTTGGTAAACTTAATGGTAAACAAATTTTTCAAGAGCGTGAAATGTGTGGCCATGAGGATAAGGATGTGTTGTAAATCGCGACGTAAAATTTTTTTATCAGAATTTTAGGGGTCTGAGAATCTGATCTGGTATTCGTTCAAACATTTAAGATACAAAATAATCAAGTTTATTCGTCACAGTAATGTGAAATTTGGTATGACGTTTTCTCTTGTGGTGCATTTGAGTTATCGGGCTAGCCCATCATGGCCCCGCCATAGGACAGTGTCCGTTTTTAGAGAATAGCTTGAAAATCAGAGAAATTAGGAAAACTAAATTTAATATATCCCTTTCTTTTGGGGTATATTTTAATTCTTTCGATTTTGGAGCTTATCGGGCGAACCCGTCATGGACCCACCTTAGAAATTAACTCGTTTTTGGGGAATAACTCAAGAAACGGAGCATCTGAAAGTTCTAAGTTTAGAATGCCGTTATCATTTGAGGTATATCTTAACTGAGGATTTGAAACCTTATCTGGCTAGCTCGTCCTGGTCCCAACAAAAGAATGTACTAGTTTTTTAAGAATAACTCCAAAACTGTAAGAGTTAGAATGTCTAACTTTAGTATATCATTGTATTTTAGGGTACGTTTTATTTCTTTGGATTTTGAACCTTATCAGGCTAGCCCGACTAGGTCCCAACATAGATATGTACTAGTTTTTCGAGAATAACTCGAAAATTTCGAAAATTTGATTTTCAGATAGATTGAGCTAAGGATATATTTGTATTTTTTAAATTTTATTTAATTTGATCTGGTGTCCGTTCAAACCTTTGAGGTCCAAAATAATCAGGTTCATTTATCATAGTAATGTGAAATTTGGTATGACGTTTTCTCTTGTGGTACATTTCAATTCTTTCGATTTTGAAGCTTATCGGGCTAACCCGTCCTGGTATATTTAATATTTTCGAATTTGAAATGTATCGGGTTAGCTCGTCTTGGGCCTCTCTTAGGAATCCTTTCATTTTGGGAGTAACTCGAGAATCGGATTAGCGAAAATTTCCAAGTTTTGCATGTCGTTATGTTTTGTGGTATATTTTAACTATTCAGATTATTATCGGGATAGCCCGTCCAAGGCCCGACATATTAATGTACTCTTTATTTTAAATAAGGTTTTCTAGCTGTTTTCGGTTTTTGAGATATTCTTAAAAACGAGCGCATTCTTATTTCGGGTCTAGGACGTGCTAGCCCGATATGTATTAAAATCCAAAGAGTTAAAACATACCACAAAAGACAACGATATTTTGAACTTGGAATTTCCAACTACTTTGCGGCTATCAAATAATTTGCAAAAGAAGAATACATTCTTAAGGCTAGCCTAAGACGGGTTAGCCCTATAAGATTTAAAATCCAAAGATTTAAAATATAACCCAAAGGACGATGATATATAATAAATTTAGACGTTCTGGCTGTGCTGGTTTTCAATTTATTATGAAAAATGAGTTCATTGCTATGGCGGGCCCAAGACGGGCTATCCCGATAAGATTTTACAACAAAAGAGTTCAAATATACCTCAAAAGACAACGACATGCTAAACTGGGAATTTTTAGCTTCTGCGCTCTCGAAATAGTCTCCCAAAACGAGAGCATTCCTAAGGCGGGTCGAATACGAGCCAAAGACGGGCTAGCCCAATAAGGTTCAAAATCTAAAAGAATAAAATATACTCCAAACTACAATAATATATAAAATATTTTAGTTGATCTGTGTGAGTTATTTAAAAAAACGAGTACATTAATATGTCGGGCCCAGGACGGGCTACCCTAATACCATTCAAATTCGAGAGTATTAAACTTTACCCCAAAGGAAAATGATATATGAAATTTTGATTTTTTAGCTGCTACGATTTTCGAGTTATTCTCGAAAAACCAGTACATTTCTATGTTGGGCCCTAGACGGGCTAGCCTGATAAGGTTCAAAATCCAAAGAAATAAAACGTACCCTAAAATACAATGATATACAAAATTTAGACAATCTAAATGTTACAGTTTTGGAGTTATTCTTAAAAAACTAGTGCATTCTTTTGTTGGGCCCAGGACGAGCTAGCCAGATAAGGTTTCAAATTCTCAGTTAAGATATACCTCAAATGACAACTGCATAATAAACTTTGAACTTTTAGATGCTCCGTTTCTCGCATTATTCCCCTAAAACGAGTTAATTTCTAAGGTGGGCCCATGACGAGTTCGCCCGATATGATTTAAGAAAGCTGGTTCTTTTAGTTATATCTTATCTGCTATTTTATTAGTTATCTGCTCCTTATCTGCAGTAAAAATCTAATAAGTGAGAAATTAACATCAGGTGAAAATATCTCTGTGTAATCTATACCTTTCTTTTGCCGAAATCCTTATGTGGATACAACAAGTCTAGCTTTGAAACGTTGACCTTTTCATTTGTTTTTGCCACATAAACCTATTTATTGCCTATTATCTTTACATTAGGTGGCTCATCAACTAACTCGTGCACACTTCTTTCCTTCATCATTTTGAGTTTCTCTTCTACAGCTTCATTCCAATTTTGCTTTTTTGGAACCAGCTAACAAAGTTTTAGGTAATTTAATATCACATACTTCATTCTGAAAAATATCAATCAAATAATTACTAACGTAATATTCCTCATCAAAATAAGAACAAGAAAGATCAATCATGCTTAAAGCATTGATTACGAAACACTTTCCGACTGGTCCTCTGGACGAGTCGGACGGCCTGGGGCTTTCACACTTTCCGACTTCAATGCAATTTTATTTAAACAAGTCTAAAATGCAATACATTCCTCGGTAATATTTAAAAACTTTAATACTACACAATACTACATTAATTTATTATATTTGAAAACTTACACAATACTTTGAAAACTTACACAATACAGCAATTTTGTCAAATACAGCAATTGTAATACAACTCATTCTACATATTTTGCTGTTTACATTTAAATAGGTCAAAAATAGGCTTCGTTGTAGAAATAATCGAATTTGGATGAGCATTTAAACTCAAATATATTGTAATTGCGTTGTTTCAATATGTAGATGCACAGAATTTAAGCAAAAATAAAGTGGTTTTAGGACGGATACAACACTCAATACGAATTAAAAAGAACTTTAAAAATCACGACTTTGAGACGAGATGGATGACATATATAATTCTGAAGTGGGTCACGTGATCTTTTCATATCATGGTCACGTGATCGCTTCATATAAGAGGTGTTATTATTATTTTAATTTTTATTTAAAAAACTACTAAATGTATTCCACTGAATTTTTTTTATATATTTTTGGAACAATTTGAATATTACTTAAAATTTTCGAAGCAATTTGTGAATTTTAAATCCGCTTAAAAATGTTTGAAAAATTAGGTCACATAGGGCTCAATGTATTTCATTTTTTCAACCCGGGTTCAATCGAAAACTAATTGGGTGATATTATTCATTTATATTCCCATAGGTCCTACAGACCGTTTGAACAACATACTAAAATGTCATTTTGATTAAGTCATTTTGACGGCAGTTATCGTGCTAACGAACAGACAGACAGAGAGACAGAATGAACAAAGTCATAAACACTTTTCAACTTTGTTGTAAAGTGTTAAAAATCAGCACGATTTTCAATGCAAACGGCTTCATCCAAATGAGTCTCAGTTCCAGATTCTTCTATGTTCTTATTTTGTGTATCTCAACTTATTAGGTTTAAAACAAAGCAATTTTGGATTGCATTCTAAATTACGCTTTGATCACCATTTGAGGAACATAATTTTGTGTCTGTAGATGTACATTAATAAACATCAAGTCTGCTACTTTGAGTTCTTGATCTTTAAACTCTGTCTCTTTTTTTAACGTCAAGAGACTGTATATTAGTTTGATTGCTCTTCAGATTTATTTCTTCCAAATAGTGTTTCAACAGAATTATTTCTTTCATAAATCTTAACATGAATAGTTCCAATCGTTTTTCTATCTTGGGATTACCAAACTCGATAACCTTAATTTTTCTAGCGTATCTAACCATAATGCTTATTTAGCTTTAGGTTGCAATTTATTTATTTTATCCTTAGGGACATAAACATAAACTAAAGATCCAAATATTTTGAAATTTCTTTCAGACGGCAAATGACCAATCCAAACTTCTATTGGTGTTTTACGAGTAATGTTGCGTTCACATCTGTTACTGATATGTATATAAGCATGTAAAGCTTGAGTACAAAATTGCTGTTGAAGACCACTGTTCTGTAGCATACACATGTGTATGTCTTACTCCACCCATGGTCATACGATTAAGTTTTTCGGATGTTTCGTTTTGCCCCGTGTATAGACAGAATTTCTCACATTTTAATGCCTAATTTTGTCAAAATGCTATCAAACTGCTTGTTACAAAATACCATGCCATTATCATTTCTAATGCCTTTTAACTTAAGCCCACGTTATCTTTTTACTTTGACTAAATATACTTTTAAACAATCAAATACATTAGTCATGCTTTTTATCATGAATACTTTAATTTTTCTACATTTATATCATTAATAATGAAAAGAAAATATTTGCAACTACCAAGTGATGCAACCGGAGAAGGTCCCTATGAATCTATATATATCCTTTTGAGTACATTTTAAGTTATCGGTTCAAATTTGTGTTTAAGATAAGTTCTATTTAACTTTGTGTTTTGGTATATTGAACAAGTATTCAATGTACCAGATTTAAAATTTTCAATTTCTTGAACTATATTTTATTACTCATATTCTTTATTAATTGCGCATTAGCATGTCCAAACCGCCTATGACCCAATTCAGTATTAAATGTAGCACAACAAAAAAGGTTTTACTAAATGTAGTAAAATATAATTTTTTGTTAATTTAATAAAATGGCCGCCATTCTGCGTTATTAGAAACGTCTTGACGTACCCCCAGCTACGCTTATTCTTCTTCGGCCCAGATATTCCGACCTAACCAAAGTTATAAGCTACCTATTTTGGACGACCGGGAAGTGCCACCCAATTTAGAACGAAACCCAGTAGGGGTGGCATCCACAGGGACTGTACCTTCCTTCCCCTACCACTTTGCACCATGGAACATTGTAACGTGGATCATATACATCAGGTTTTTTTCACTGCGAAAGAAGTAAATTCATTGTATAATATAGTAAAAGTCAGATGCTGTCCACATCAGATGTTTAATCTTATTTTATACGGATTATTTCTACGCTTCTAAAACTTTTGACGGTCGAGTCAATGATTTAGGCTTATCAATCATTCAGTAGCTTCCAAAGAATGGTAGAGAAGTTTTCAGCTGATTTTCAACATAAAATACTTTCACACTTTCGCTGATGACTTTGATTCCCGCTTTTTCTTTCTCTGGCATTAAAAGTGTTTTTTATTTAAAGATTAACTCTTGCACCTGTTACTATTTCCTATTAAATTAAAAACATGGTTATTTTTTCATTAATTTTCTGAAAGTTTTTGATATTTTATAATATTTACACAAGGGTTCCCAAGTTTTTGTGCACCCCTTTAACTTTTGATTGAAGTATTATAAAGCCTTAGAATTATGGATTATGAATAAGAACTTCACTATGAAATATCGATTGACAAAGTTTGCAGCGCTTCTAGCTGCGAATTGGAGAAGCTCGAAAACGAAGCGAGATAGGGAAAAATTTTCAATTTAACAGTTGTAGAGGTTTTTTATTGGAATGAAAAGACATGTGACGTGCATATAACATGTATACGAAGTTTGACAAACGGAAGAATTTGACAAGAAATATCAATAATGCTTAAAGCATTGATTATGAAACACTTTCCAACTTCAATGCAATTTTATTTAAACAAGTCTAAAATGCAATACATTCCTCGGTAATACTTTGAAATTTATCACAATACTGGGTTAATTTATTATATTTGGAAACTTGAACCTTCATCGAAAAAAATGAACTTGATTCAAATGACGCCATTGAAATATAAATTGCGTGGTTTAAACATCTCTAAAATGTTATACATTCCTCGGTAATAGTTTTAGAATCATCATAATACTACGATAATTTATTATATTTGAAAACTTCTAAAAACAACTGAAATTAATTCAAATGACGTCATAGAAAGAATAACACGCCTGGATCTCTCTATAAAAACAGGATTTCATGCATAACTTTCTCCCATTCATTTCATTCATCACAATACTATAATAATTTATTTTATTTAAACATTTTGTTTAAGACCATGGAGCTACAAAAAATTAAACTCTATGCTTGAAACTTCATCGAAAAAAATCGTCCTTCTCTTTATGAAATCAATTAATATTTCATTCATATCAGCCATGCAGACTCCATGGACTAAATTATTTTGTGTTAATAAAATACAGGAATTTTAATACAACTCATTCTATATATTTTGCTGTTTACATTTTACATAGGTGAAAAATAGGCTTAGTTGTAGAAATAATCAAATTTAGATGAGCATTTAAACTCAAATATATTGTCATTGCGTTGTTTCAGTATGTAGATGCACAGAATTTAAGCAAAAATAAAGTAGTTTTAGGACGGATACAACACTCAATATGAATTAAAAAGAACTTAAAAAAATCAGAATTTTGAAACAAGATGGATGTCATATATCATTTTGAAGTGGGTCATGTGATCGTTTCATATCATGGTCACGTGATCGTTTCATATATTGGGTGTAATTATTATTTTAATTTTTATTTAAAAAATTACTGAATATATTTCGCTGAATTTTTTTTTATATATTTTATGGAATAATTTGAATATTACCTAAAATTTTCGAAGCAATTTGTGAATTTTAAATCCGCTTAAAAAATGTTTGAAAAATTAGGTCCCATAGGGCTCAATGTATTTCATTTTTTCGACCCGGGTTCAATCCAAAACTAATTGGGTGCTATTATTCATTTATATTCCCATCGGTTCTACAGACCGTCTGAACAACATATGATCTAAAATCTGAACTAAAATTTGATAAAGTCATTTTTACGGCAGTTATCGTGCTAACGGACAGACAGACAGACAGACAGAATGAACAAAGTCATAAACACTTTTCAACTTTGTTGTAAAGTGTTAAAAAGCGATAATAAACATATATATGGTTTAATACTGAAATAATTCTTAAGGAAATGGTGAGGAATACGCAAGCACGTTTTACTAATATTATCCATTATCCAGTTCATAAAGTAATGTAGCTCCAATTATTTTTATAACTCTAACACCGTACTTCGATTTTTGATGACTTTTCTCCATACTAACATATTCTTCAACCTGCTGGGGAATATAACGGCTCCTTAAGATATTTTTATAATTTTGTAAAGAAAAAAAAGTTTGTCTGGTGTCGTAAGATATTCGTATTCCGTATCACAATAAATAAAACCTTTGCTTTTGAGAATATAACTTTTTAATTCTTCCTTGAAGAAAGAAGACATAAGTAATTAGGTGACTGCAATTGTTACATGGTATCTTGCACCGAAGAAGCGAATAGAACGTATGATGTAAAAATCTGTATACTGCATTGTTTATTAATTTGTGCTTCAGTACGCTGTTTAAATTTTCCTAGAACTATAAATATTTGTAGCGCACATGCTGTAGATAATTTTATAAAATGGATGAGATCTATAAAAGTACACTATACTGGTCCTATAATAAATAGTATAACATTATTTCGATTTAAAAAAATTTGATTGAGTACTTTCCCTTGATTTGATCTCCCTGAAAATCATTAAACTCTTTCATTACGTAGATTGAATAACTGCATCTACTTTTATGCTAAGCACTCAATTTTTAAGAATATCCTGACAGCAAACTCACAGTCAGAGAGGAACAGTATTTTTAAACGAAATCGCTTAAACCGTTGTAGAGTTCTAATGAACTCTACAGAAAAATATTTCAGTGGTAAAGAAGCATAAATAAATTTGATGTGCTCAATTGTTTTATTCTGCTCCGACCGTACGCTCTTTCTCCTACCACCAACGTCTTGGAAAGCCTTACTGACCGACATATTTAACGTGCCCGTACTCCACGTGAACATGATGGCAGTTTGGGTGGAGCCGGGAATCGAACTCGGTCATCCGAAGGCAATCCCCGCTCTCTAACCACTGGGTTGTCCCACCCGTTCGTTACTCTTAAAATTTGAACATCATCACACTGAATTATGGTTGTAACTCCATATAGTGTTAAATACTTTGTCAGCTTATTCTCTATTGCTTTAGCAGTAATGTATCTGACTGCATATGCCTTAAGGTATTTTGAAAACATGTCTACTACGTATAATTTTAAAGAAATGTAAAATTTAAGATTTTATATGGTCCCCCAATAGAAAATCACAATTCGTAAAAATTTCGCCTTGCTTATGGAGCGAAAGATATTTTCCCGGTACCTTTTGGTCAAAAATTCACTGAGATATCAATAATTGAAATCCTTGACTTATTCCATTTTATTCAACCTGCAAATATGAATAGTTAATTTTTGATAAAAATAAATATAGAGAACATCCAGAAATCCCTCCCCCCCGAAAAAAAACCGCCAATTAAAATGTTCTACCATTATATTTATTTGTTGCTGTTCCTTTTCAATGGAACGGAAAATACCTAATAACAACAAATTGGTATATCTCAGCTAATTTTTCACCAAAAAGTATGGGATAAATGTCTTTTGCACTAGTTAATTCTTTCGCCCCCTCTATCCCTGCGCGGTGAAAATATTTTTAATTGCAATTTTTCTTTTACTGGAAGGCCGCTTGAAAACTAACATTTTGCATTTTTATGAAATTATAGTTTCCGAGGCTGCAGCCATAATAGCTAAATTCTTCACTGTTTGCAGATTAGTTTTCATATTACACTTATCTTCAACGACGATATTTTATATTCCTTTCAGATAATCTTAATGAAACAAGTTTTGTATACGCAACAGTTAATCCTAAAAATAGGGTATTTTCGCTCGTAAAAATAAATGCCCAACACCGGTTTCACTATTGATTGTCTTTATTATGGTATTGGTGTTGTTCTTTTTATAAAATATTTCGTTAAGAAAATGATTCTTGGATTTTTATCTCCCTCTTTGCTCCAATATTAAAAGAGTAAAGTGCTAGAAAATATAGGTCTTCCTTCGCATTTTGATATAATTGATTTTACGTTATAAGTTTTTTAAAGTAGCATATTACGGCATATATATTATTTTTCATTCTATCTATTAGATTTTAGAGGGTTTCTCAAGTAGCATATAATGGCATATAAATTATTTTTCATTCTATCTATTAGATTTTAGAGGGTTTCTCAATTATATATATTTACATTTTTGTATTTTATGAGAAAAAACTTATTGTGTTTAAAACAGTATTATTTCAAATATATAAGTTTTAAAGATATGAATCCTCATCTTGATAATTCATAATTACATTCTAATTTAATAACATATCATGCTGGATTATACCCTTATTTTAATGGAAATGGAAAATTTTAAAGTAACTTAATCCTTGAAAACGAAGTCCTCGAATATCTTCTATACATATTGTACTCGTATAATTAAGAGAAAATATTTAAAGCACCCCCAATAACTTTGTAAAGACATGTCCATGAAGTACACATTGTATCTATCTATACTAAATTAATGCTCAATCGAATAATATTTATTGAAGTTTATAGAGATGCCAAGATATACAAAAAAAAAAATTACAAAGAAATCGGACAGCAATTTCACCGAAAATTGCTGTCTGATTCGGAAATATTAATATAAAAAGCACTTACATGCAGAGTAACCTGGTATAAAGTATTTTTTTTTTATCTCACAGACGAGTGCTACGTCTCTGAAATTATTTGCATAAGCACTTCAATCGTTCAGCAACATTTAACAGTATTGTGACTTTGCCGCGTATAGCAATCGATTAAGTATGAGAGGTATTTATTGCCTTCCATATACGCGTTTCGTTCGTTCCTAGTGTCTGCTCTACAACTTTATAATAGGATATTTTCTTATATCTAATTCTGTTGCAGAGTTCATTATCGTAACGTTATTAAACCTCCTCTAGAGGTGCTGCGATCTCTTTTATTTGATTGAGAATGGTCACTTTACTATAGACAGCCCTAATGGACTTCACAAACCTTTTCTTATAGTCCTTATCGGGATGGTTCAGGACATTCCTAGGAACAACCAAATTAAAACTTGTAAACTAATAATGTACGTTATACGGATTAATACATATTCAGCCATTCGAAATTTATTATCAAGTACTTTAAACATTTTCCCCATTACCTGCTATCCAATATCATAATTACGTTATAAGATTACTATTGATTAATTTCTAGAATAAAACGTCCATATTCAGTCCTTTGAACGCAATACTTATTTAATTACGTTATTCAGTATTATAATTGTTTATTCAGCATCAGCAATCTAATGTATGAAAAGCAAAATTTAAATATACGCGTGTAAGGAAAATATCTCTTGCATTAAGCATTGGATAGGAATTTAATGTTTTTAAGCAACGAGGCTGAGCCTATGGAAGTTTCTGGTACAAGTTTTATTTCAGACAGTGATGCATGGAATAACGAGATATGAAAACCTATTTGTCTGTCTGTCATGACTGCTTATAGTTCAACGCATTAATTACCCCTGTGAACGGCTTAACGGATTCACTTAGTTTTTTCACCGATTTCTTAATTTGGAGCAAGTTTATGACAAAAAATTACTTCTGGTTTTGTACTGCGTTTAAAAGTAGATATTCAAAATTCGTTTTAAAGCTAAAAATTCCATTAAATATGTAATCTATTCCGATGGAATTTTTTTCAGACAATAAAACTAAGCGCAAAGAGTATTTGATAAACATTTTACACTCCTACATCTACCCCTGGAATAATAGGGACTTAAATACCAGCTTTTGTGTAATAACCGTACTTATTAGTTTAAAAACGCTTTAACCGATTTAAATACTTTTTCAAAGTTTTGTTATATTTAAATAAGAGAGGATTTGTGGATATATTTCCGATTCTCTACCCCGTTGATTTGCAAAATTGAAAAATAGGAAATATGATTTTAAAACAAATATCTTTCGACATACGTGATCTTTCTGACAAAATTTTTATTCATTCGATGATAACGAATACAGGGAATGCTTTAATAAAACTTCTATCCATCTGTGCCTACTCGCGGGAACGAGAATTAAAATATATATTTTCTTTATCTGTAATAACCGCTTATAACTGTAAAATGAAACAACCGATTTATATATTTTTCTTACTTTCATTGAGCCTAAATGGAAACAGAGTTACGGCAAAATTTATTTCAAACTTTGCACAGAGTTAACATACGGAAGATAACATATAAAAGTTCGTTTTAAAGATAAATATTTCTTGAAAAATTCTATCGATTTTGGATACACTTTTTTTTAATCTAACGAATCAGAGGTTTGGGAACATTCTGATTTAAATTTTATTCCTCTGCAACTGACTTCTAAACAACGGGATTTAAAATGTCATATTTTTAAACCTGTTTCTATTACATTAAAATTATCGTAGGAGAAAATTTTTTTTCTTGCGCCTCTATGTAGTAACAAGAACACTCCCCGAAAGTTTCAAGTTTGTTACTTCAGTAGTTTATTTCATTCGTTGATGAGTCTGTCAGGCAGTGAGGATTTCCAGTTTTACACAGATAGAAATTGTTACGTTGCAGGCAATGCATCATGATATATGTAAATGAGCATTATGGAGTCAAAAATCCGACCACGGGTAATGATGCATGTCTTAATTTGTTTGTGTATCTGCCTGCCTGTGGCCATGATATTCTTCGAACAAATTGAGCAGATCGAATGAAATTTGGTACGATTATTTCAATCAATGAACTTAATAGACCTATTGGTTCTTGAGATGAGCAATGGAGGAGCAAGGCCTCAATTTATTTAACATTTTATTTTCGGAAATCGAGAAAACGTTTAAAAATATTTTTTCGCTTAGATAATAGACCTATTGATTGACCTATTAATAGAGATCTCTTGAGACCTATTGATTCTTGAGACCTCTTATTAGACCTATTGATTATTGAGATGAGCAATGGAGGAGCATAGCCTCAATTTTTTTAACATGTTATTTTCGGAAATCGATAAAACGTTTAAAAATATATTTTTGTTTAGATAATAGACCTATTGATTTATGAGACCTATTGATTTATGAGACCTATTAAGACCTATTGATTCTTAAGACCTCTTAATAGAACTATTGATTCTTGAGAAGAGCAATGGAGGAGCAAGGTCTCAATTTTTTAACATTTTATTTTCTGAAATCGAGAAACCGTTTAAAAATATATTTTTGTTTAGATAATAGACCTATTGATTCTTGAGACCTATTGGTAGAGACCTCTTGAGACTCATTGATTCTTGAGACCTCTTAATAGACATATTGATTGTTGAGATGAGTAATGGAGGAACAAGGCCTCCATTTTTTTAACATTTTATTTTCGGAAATCGAGAAAACGTTTAAAAATATATTTCTGTTTCAAAATATTGCTATAAATACATTTTATTTGCAGTGTTTCCTTTAAAAGGGAATGCCCTATTCATTGCACCCTTATCATTATGAATATTATGATATTATATTATTGTATCCAGTATATTTCAATATATTCAATATTATAATATGATTACTTTCCCTACATATACTTTTAGCTAGAAAGAAACGCATGTGAGTCTCAATGAGCTGTCACTAGCTTTTTTCCAGATATTGCACATTTTACTATTCGCATTGAGTGCCTTATGTCTCGAACTACTTGAACAAATCGAATAATACTCGTATTTGCCATAGTATCACACTAAATAAACATCAGAAGCTCATTTCCTTTTCGGATGCTCGTCTTGGTAGGAGTTTTCGATCATTTGTTTTCAAAAATCAAAAAGAATTCATACATAAATTCTTGCGTTAAAAAGTTATTGCAAAAATAGCCATTTTAATTGTAATTCTTATTTAGAAGTAAACATCATTTACAAGACAGTAGCAAGTGTCTATTTGTAGTAATTGCACATTTTTAATTTAATATGCAATGGAAGTTAATGCGAAGTTAATAAATTGCCCTGAATTTCGTTTTCTTTGAAACAGAGAAGTTGAAAGAAATAATCTTATGCTCTTCGATGTAGTCTATATGCATTTTTCTGCATATAGTTGAACGTATTTGCAACGCAACCTGTAGGAAACGGCTACTGCAATAAACGGAAAATGTTTTTATCCCCGTCCAAAAGTATAGGAAATTCGTGTTATACTCCCCTGTGTGAAACGGAACTTGTACAACGCGGAAACGGACGGCCAATTTAAAATATTTTGTTAATAAAAATACCTGTTGTAACCAACATAGAAGGAAAAATCATGAAACTAATTTAGCCTTTTATTTCCATGAGAATCATTTTTCACAAAACTTTTTATTAAATTATATATCACGATTTCCTGAAAGCCATTTCAGAATTTTCCGTTAATCATGGAGACTCTGAAATGCTAAAAATATAAGTCAACGCACGTTTTAAATTGAAAGTCACATTATTAGTAAGACATATGTCCATTAAACCATGTTGAATTATTTTGAAAATTCATCTCACACTAGCCGAATACCCGTTGAAAATCAACGGTCTCGCAATAAGCAACCCCTGAATAATATAAATTTTTGAATAATTCGCGTTTTGCATTTATTCGGCAAAAGGAATATTTCGGTGTGCAGAACCCCCTAAAAATGAAAATATTGGAAAACTTAAATTGTGCACTTCATCTTTCGAACTATCTAACCATAATACCAAATTAAAGTATCTATCTCATCCAGAAGCATGCTCTTTTATCATTTCCCATTTCGAACGTTTTTCTGTGGAGCACCCCTTTAAATTAACATTTATGAAAACTCTTTTTTTTTTTATTAAATGATCGGTCCATATACCAAATATCAAACCTCTATCACATATTGAAGGAGGTGTTTCTAATTTATTCGACTAATCGAACATTTTGGTGCGCGGCACCACCTAAAGTAGACAATATTGAAAAACTGAAATTGCACACTTTATTCCTTTCAAATTATCTATCCGTACAACAAATTCGAAGTCTCTATCTTAATCCCGAACATGCATTTTCATATTTTCTCCTTTCGAATGTTTTTCTGTGGAGCACCCGCTTTAAATAAACACTTTTCAAAAACAGTTCTTATCTTGGTATTTTTTATTAAATGATTAACCTATGTACTAAATTTCAAGCTTCTATCACATTGTAAGGAAGGTGTTTTTCATGTGTTCGTCAAATCATATGTTAGAAGCATATGTTAGAAGCATATATTATGTTCGTCAATAGCATATGTTAGAAAACTGAAATTGCACACTTTATTCCTTTCCAACAATTTACCCGTGCACCAAATTTGAAGTTTCTATCTGATCGCGAACCATTCTTTTTCTATCATTTCATCTTTAGAATGTTTCTGTGCGGAGCACCCACCCCCTTGAATATGCATTTTTGAAAAACTTCGTTCTTCTTGGGTTTTCATCAGATGGTTTGACCATAAGCCAAATATCCAGCCTCTATCTCGTTTTAAAAGAGGCGTTTCCACTTTATTGCGAAATTCGAACATTTTTTTGTGCGGCACCCTCTAAAGTTGTAAATATTAGAAAACTGAAATTGTACACTTTCTTCTTTCCAAGCTACCTACCAGTACACGAAATTTGAAATTGTATCTCATCCCGAAGCATGTTTTTTTATGAATTAACCTTTCGAAAGTTTTTCTCTGGAGCACCCCCTTAAACAAACGTTTATGAAAAACTATATCCGTCTTGGGTGTTTTCATCAAATGGTTATCCCATACACCAAATTGTAAGCCTCTATAAAATTTTAAAGGAGCCGTTTTCATTTATTATGTAAATCGAACATTTTGGTGTGCGACGCCCCTTAAGTAGAAAATATTGGAAATCTGAAATTGCACACTTTCTTCCTTTCGAACGTTTTACCCATACACCAAATTTGAAATCTTTATTTTATCGCAAAGCATGATTTCCTATCATTTCACTTTTCGAACGTTTTGACGTGGAGCACCCACTCTAGAGAACGCTTTCGAAAAATTCGATTTTCCCGGAGGGTTTTATCGAACGATCGAGTCGTGTACCAAAATGCAACTCTCCATCTGTTCGGGAAGAGCCTAAAAAAGCGTGACAGACGGATACTTGGCAATTAGTATATACTAGTCGAATACCCGTTGAAAATCCACGGTCTCGCAATAAGCAACCCCTGAATAATGTAATTTTTTGAATAATTCGCGTGTCACATTTATTCGGCAAATCGAATATTTTGGTGTGCAAAATCCCTTAAAGAAGAAAATATTGGGAAACTTAATTTGCCCATTTCTTCCTTTCGAACTTTCGTCCTATCTACCCGTACACCACATTAAAGTTATCTCATCCTGAAGCATGCTGTTTTATTATTTCTCCTTTCAAACGTTATTCTGTGAAACGCACCCATAAATAAACATTTAAAAAAAACTCCGTTTGTCTTGGGTTTTTTAACAGATGATTAGCCCATATACCAAATACAATGTCTCTATCACATTTGAAAGGAAGCGTGCTTCATGTATTCGGAAAATCGAACATATTAGTGTGGGGCACTTCATAAAGTAGCAAATATTGGAAATCTGAAATTTCACACTTTCTTCCATTCAAACTACCTACTCGTAGAACAAATTTGAAGCTTCCATGCTATCGCGAAGCATGTTTTTTTTATCACTTCACCTTTCGAACGTTTTTTGGGGTAGCCCCCATCTTAATGAACATTTTTGTCAAACCGTATTCATCTTTGGTTTTTTTTATCAAATAGTTAGTCCATATACTAAATTTCAAGCCTCTATCATATTGTAAAACGAGACGTTTTCAATGTGTTCGGCAAATCGAATATTTTAGTAAGCGGCACCCTTTACAATAGCAAATGTTGGAAAACTGAATTTGCAAACTTCCTTCCCTTCTAACTTTTTAACCGTACACCAAATGTGAAGTCTCTATGAAGAATTTTTTTTCTATCATTTCACCTTTCGAATGTTTCTGTGTGGAGCACCCATCCCCTTAAATATACATTTTCAAAAAACTCTATTCTTCTTGTGTTTTCTATCAGATGATATGCCCATAAGCCAAATATAAAGCCTCTATCTCCTTTTAAAAGGGGCGTTTCTACTTTATTCCGAAAATCGAACATTTTGGTGTGCGGCACCCCCTAAAGTAGAAAATATTGGTAAACTGAAATTGTACACTTTCTTCCTTCTAAGCTATCAATTCAGTCTTTATCTATTCGGGAAGTGTCTAAAAAAGCGTGACAGACAGACAGACAGACGGACACTTGGTAATTAGTATATACTAGCCGAATATCCGTTGAAAATGAACGGTCTCGCAATCAACGGTATCTCTATCTCATTCCGAAGCATGATTTTTTATCAATTCATCTTTCGAACATTTTCCTTTTGAGCACCTCCATAAATGATTATTTTGAAAAACTATATTCGTCTTGGGTGTTTTCGTCAAATGATTAGCCCTTATACCAAATCTCAAGCCTCTATCAAATTTTAAAGGAGCCTTTTCTCATTTATTCCGTAAATCGAACAATTTGGTGTGCGCTACCCCCTTAAGTAGAAAATATTGAAAATCTGAAATTGCACACTTTTTCCTTTCGTACGATTTACTCATACACCAAATGTAAAGTCTGTATCTTATTGCAAAGCATGCTTTCCCATCATTTCACATTTTGAACAGTTTCGTGTGGAGCAACCCCTCTAGAGAACTTTCCTGAAAAATTCGATTTTCCCTGGGGTTTTATCGAACGACCGAGCCGTGTACCAAATTGCAGGTCTCTAACTATTTGGGAAGTTCCTAAATAAAGCGTGACGGACCGACCGACAGACAGACGGACACTTGGAAATTAGTATATATATATATAGATGTTTTTAAATTTATATTTTTGTTTTACGGAAAGCAGTAATATTTTGCATGTAAGTCAATTCATCTAGATTTTAAGGTATGGTAATAAGATAACTGTTAAGAGCATGCGGTACACTATATTTTTATTTACATATACTCCTATGATTGCAGTATGCAAAAACGTAAGTATATAGATATTTAAAAAAATCTGATGTGGGCGACACATGATTTTCCTTATATAATGCAATGAATTTACTACGTTTACAGTTTAAAAAAATGTTATTCTTATAGTAGATACTTATATTCTTTCCAAGATATTGAATTTTCTTCAATTAGTCGTCATTTTCATTGATTTAGCGTCATTTTTATCCATTTGGCGAGATTTATGTTAATTTGGCAACAATTAAAAATGTTGCCAGGTTGGCGGCATTCTGCCAAATTCGTCGCCAAAATCTCGCCAAGCGTTATGGACGGAGAAATAAGTTATTCTTACAGCAGATAAATGACTATTGGCGTTCAAATCCAAAAGTATTACTCAAAGTATCTTTTTTCATGAATGGAACGAGCTAGATCCACGAGAATGATGGCACCCAATTTATCGCTTGGTATTACATATGAAAAGTGAAAATGTTTCTCAATAGGAAATATTTTTTTTTATTTTATATAACTTTTGATAATTTTATTGAAAAATCGTCAATCGTTTTATCGATTTATCAATCATTTTCTAATGAAAATTACATAAGACATGTCTATTTGCGTGACTTTATTAGCGGTTTTGATTTTTTGACGATTTTTTCAAAATTTCACTCGAAAATTTAGTGGTGTTCTGGACATTCGATTGCGTATAAAAACAATAAGCTTCCAGTGTTTACGGATTGTGATTTTTGTACCAAATTTCGTTCGAATCGGTCCATTCGTTCGTCAGTTATCGTCTCCACAGACTCACACACACACACACACACACACACACACACACACACACATACACACATACTTTCACACACACACACAC
The DNA here is from genome assembly GCA_951213105.1 of Amaurobius ferox. Taxonomy (NCBI): domain Eukaryota; kingdom Metazoa; phylum Arthropoda; class Arachnida; order Araneae; family Amaurobiidae; genus Amaurobius; species Amaurobius ferox. The sequence continues at coordinate 57,621,214 of OX578134.1, forward strand.
ACACACACACACACACACACACACACACACACACACACACACATACATACACACACAGACAGACATCATGTCAAAAATGTTTGATTCGTGATCAGGGATGCTTGAAACGTACTCTCCCGTCAAAAACTCGAATTCGAATTTTCAACCCAGTCACAATGCTTTCCTTATACATTATGTATATAAGGAAAGTAATAATTAAATTAGCTACTATGGTATAATATAATATTATTTATCTAAATACACTTTTCAGAATATTTAAAATTTGTATAGGTGAGCAATTACATATGGACTATTAGCATTTCCTGATGAACTTTTACACTTAGCTTTTCCTCCCTCCCGGCCACTCAAACTGTTGCTGTAAGCCCTTGGGCCAGTCGAGTGGTCAGGGACTTCAACTTAGCTTTCCCTGAAACGGAAACCTTTTCTAGACGGAAAATTCGTCCGGTGCCCTGAATTCCGTTTAAGGCAGGTTCGACTGTATTATATTTCTTACAGTAAATATTTCCTTAATAGCAGGAATGGGAGATACCCTAGAAGAGATGGGAACATTGTCAGAAAATCAGTACTAAATTATGCAGTGTAGAGTAGGAATCTCATTCCATATTGACCGAGTTTGGCAGTACGTGAGTTGTTCTCGTTCTGCATTAGCTCGAATAATCGGAGCTCTACCACACATTTAAACAGAAATAAATGGAGATCAATATGTATTTATTCATTAGTGCATTTTATATTTTCTTAGTTATGTTATCGTTTCACATTAGTTCGAATAATCGGAACTCTACCATACATTTAAACGAAAATAAATGGGCATGAATATTTATTTATTCATTAATATATTTTATATTTTATTAGTTATGTTCTCGTTCTATATTAGCTCGAATAATCGGAACTCTACCATACATTTAAACGGAAATAAATAGACATCAATATTGATTTATTCATTATCGATTTTATATTTTATTTGTTATGTTCTCGTTCAATATTTGCTCGAATAATCGGAGCTTTACCATGCTTTTAAACGAAAATAAATGGGCATCAATATTTATTTATTCATTAATGTAATTTATATTTTCTTAGTTATGTTCTCGTTCTACATTAGCTCGACCAATCAGAATTTTACCATACTTTTAAACGAAAATAAATGGGCATCAATATTTATTTATTCATTAATGTATTTTATATTTTCTTGGTTATGTTCCCGTTCTACATTAACTCGAGTAATTGGAACTCAACCATACTTTTAAAACGAAATAAATGGGCATCAATATTTATTTATTCATTAATGTATTTTATATATTCTTAGTTATGTTCTCGTTCTACATTAGCTTGAATAATCGGAACTTTACCATACTTTTAAACGGAAATAAATGGACATCAATATTCATTTATTTATTGATTTATTTTATATATTCTTTATCACGAACCATTATCGAATTGTTATTCATTATATGGTATTTAGTATGCTTACTTTGAATAACAAAACTAAAACCTATTTAATTTTCATCAAGATCTAGTCATTACGAAAACTCTAATCCGCATTATATTTTCCCCACAATAATCGAAGTTTGTTAATATATAGCGAAAATCATGTGATAAACACATCACATTTTTATATTTTTATATTACATTAAGCGCACGGAATAGATTACTCCATATTATTTTCTCAGAATCGTAAAATTTAAGTCTTGCCAGGATATCGTTAAAATCAACCCTATTTTCCAACGGAGATGAGAATTTTGCGAGCATTGCTGGTAAGAATTCTTTTCTTGAGGATGTTTCCATGACAACGGAATATCCAGAAGTCACGCGTGCTTGATAGCTATTGCGAAATGGTGTTTCATTCGAAACGTGCGTAGCTGCTATGGTGAAAGAGATGTCGTTCACATGAAATTTCTCTCTTCTTTGAGAGCTTTTTATCGATTAAAGATAGCGATTTAGAGCTCATTTTTATAAAAGGGATAAAAATACCTTATTCCTCAAACAGTTTTTAAATGGAATATATAAAGGAAAAGATGATATTATTAGAGAATATACAGATTTCCCTCATAAATGCTTACGGATTCCTTTAACTTTCGATTGGTGCATTAGAGCTGCAAAAAGCAGTGTTCACTAATAGGAAAGCTACTATGTGCGATTGAGCAAATTTTCAGCGCCTCTAGAATTGAATGAAACGAAATTCCTATCTCGTAAATGAAGAACGTTTTGTATTACAAAATTGTTTGTATTTAGTATGGAAAGGCGTGTGGTTTTCACATAACTTGAATACGGACGAAAAAGAAAGAGGTACGACGAAAGGCGATAATTATATAAATATCTTGTACTTCTATATCTTGTAATATCTGAAGTACTTCTGAAGGATATGTCAAAAAACACGCATGAGAAAATAATAATGCATATTATAAGCTAATTTTGGTTTATTTAGAATAATATTTTTGCAGTAAAATAAAATCGTGTATGAAAACTGCAGACAAAGTAGAAGAATTATCTTTTTCGTTGATGTCATTTTTTATTATTTGTGTACGCATTATGTGCAAAATGCACATCTTTTCATGCTTAATAGAGAGAGTTTTACAACTTTGTAATCGAACATTTTCGCCTAGCTTGCTTTGTTTTGGAAATGTGAACTCAAACTTCTTCCATACGCCACTATAAGTCGCTTTGCAAAACTTCCCAATCGATGGAATATAAAATCTTATCTTTTAGTAGACTTAACTTCTGTAGCTCTAGAAGACGGCAATCAAAAGTTAAAAGGGATTTGTGAGGGGAAGGAATTATGAGGAAATTCTGTATAAAAGCTTACTGTGAGAGAAAAATAGATAGAAACATATATAAAATTACCTTGCTAAGAAAACAGATCTGATGCGAAAGCAAGCAGTTAACGAGCTCATGTCTACGACAGGATACTGATACTGAGTCTCCACATGGTGAGATCATACTCACCAGCTGGTCTATTGATTTACGGGTATGAATTTATATTCTTCTATAATTAGATAAGGCTCATAAGACAGTATTAAATGCTTTAATCTAGAACATTTTCAGCTTAAAGCGATGATACTTATCTATCACGCTTTGACATGGGTTCAATTCAAGCCGCTGTAGAATTGACGATTTTGCGTTCTAGTTTACATTGGTGGAATCGGAGGAGCACAAATCATCCTTCTCTCCATTATTTCCAGTTATTCCGCTTTCTGGTAATTATATATATGCATTGTAAAAATTTAATTTCTGTCTTCCCTATGAGATGGGTCCAAGAAGCGTTTGAAGTAAGGATTCAAACTCTGCCGCTTATCTTCATCGGAGATGTGATTGGCAACACGATTCATCGCATACTCGTTTCATCATGGCCGCTATTTCGGTTCAGCGTATAGCTCTTAAATTTCTGCATCAGCAATCAACATCTTACAATCGACCACTATACTGATGTATAGTGCAGATGTCGATTGCGCAAATGTCGCAGATTTAAAATTTAATTTTTTACACTTTCCTACTAGAATTGTTTTGTAATACAGCTTAGAAGGTATACATATGATCAGAATAAATTCGCATATTGAGTTCTGCATTGAGTTCGGTAGAAACTTTTACCCGTATCGCGTCAACAAACCAAACTGAACGACGACAAGTTCCTAAACTCTGTGGGGAAAGTTATTGTAAAAGAACGCCACTCATGAAGTGCATAGTCAATCTGCAAAATTCAAGAAGTTGCTGGAATTCGTCAAAAATTACCGAGTTCGCAAACTTTCGGCAAATTTATTTTCGAGGTAACCGAAATTGTTACCAAGGCCTTGCGACCCAGACTTTCAAATCGTAACGGTTTTCTGTTATTTATTTGAAACTATATGATGTCATATCCACTTCATACTTCATCTCCGTTTCATCCTCGTTAAATTTCCCTCCATGATTTACTCTGTACCCTGCCCCCTAAGAAATTTCATATCAATAACAGGTAGAATTAGAATCAATGATTTTATAAAGGTAATCAAGTTCTAGTCTACTGTGCTTGCAAAACAGAAATTATATTCATTCCAATGAACTAATTATGGATGAAATAGCTCTCGATTCTACGACTGATGTAAAAAAACTTATATTTTCAAATATGGAACTAAGCTTGGAAAATTTAAAACAACAACTATTGGAATATTTTCCTGAGAAAACCCAAAACAACAACTGAAATTACACTTGGATACTATACCGATTTATAGAAAATAATATAGATATGGACAACAGTTCCAAAAATATACAAGTAAATCTGATTGAAATATCTGCAGATGGAATGTTGAAACTTTTCCTGGATATTTCTAGCAGAGTATATATCGGTTTTGAATCAATTGTAAAGAATATCCAGAGTCTACAAATGAGGCCTTAAAATGTAAAATCGTAATGTGAAGGGTAATGTAAAATGTAACTTAAAATGTAAAATCGTAATTTGTTAAATCGCATTTATGACCGTATAAAACATTAAACGACATTAACACACATTTTCCCATTTGTTTATCTTTCTTTACACAATTTGTTTTAGCGTATTTACTACAAGTCAGTAAGACGTAAGGCATCCGTTCCAGGCAATAACATCTTGGAGACATTGCGGCATAGAATCTACAGTGATGCTAAAAAAATTTTATCACCTCGAAACATTTAGTATTATCAAAATAAATGCTTAATATAGCTTAATAAAAAATATTTGACATAGCGTTGCATCCCATTTTTATTGCATCCCTATGCATTGACCCTTATAAGATGATTTCAAATGTCATAGACCTTTAGTGATTATTATGGGGAAGGGAACAGTACTACATGTCATCCAGTAAATATAACAAAATAAGTTTTATTTGTTCAATAGTATTTATTATTAAATAGTTAATAAAATAAGAATGTAGCATATTTTTCCTTATTGCTAAATATTTGATAAAGAATATCAGATATTACTCATTATTTCAGAATATTTGACATATAAACATTTCTAAATAAATAATTTTGTGCATTACTGCATACCCACCTTTCCCATGTATTCATTAATATTAATCACTTTAATAACTTTAAATGTATTACTGTCCTTTCTTCCCTCAATGTAATGGAAATAAAGGGTGGGAGGTCATTTTTTTTAGTACCACCGTATCAAGCTGTGGAAAAGGTCGGTATCTTGCCAAGTAATTCCCATGTCACATAAAGCGGATATGCAAAGCTAAGTATTTAACACTTTGAAGTACTGCTTACATTCAAACAAAGTTACAAAATATAAAATTTGCATAAAAATGTTCTTTGCATTATTATACCTTCTAAATCAATTAATAATTATAAAATAATTAAAATAATTATATCATTATTTCCATATTCAATGAAATAACTCAGACATCTTCTGCACCACTTAAAGTCCTAAAACTACAAATTTAGTCTTTGCATGCATATTCTTCAAAAGCATTTCTGATGCTGCAGATATTGTTACGAAAATGTATCCTTTAGAATAATGGATGTATACACAGGATACAAGAACGAGTCTAAGTTTTTGGATAACTTACGTTTATTCTCAAGCACAAAACAAACAGGAACAGTACAGAGACGACAACACTACACAGAAAAACACTTAAATACTTCACTAATTTCACAGAATAAGCGATATTATTCTTGAAGCGTTGACGAAAGTTATTTCATAAAACAGCCGCTACCTTTCTGGTAGGTCGGACGGTCTGGGTCTCAGCAACAACAGCAACAAAACAGCCGCTACTATTCTCAAAGCACTGACAAAAATCACAGTCTAATGTAGCTCGTGTCACGTCCATTCGTCAACTCCCAACTAAACTCCAATGGAGTGATGAGTCCTTTTTATAGTCCCTCTGTACAAACTTCTGAAAATCTACCTGTAGAAATTTCCAGAATTATCTAATATCTCATAAAATAATCGTTATTTGGCGAAGTTTCGGGAAGCCGCCAAATGTCGCTAAATTGGCGATAAACCGCCAAATATGGCAACCTTTATTCCGCTTCGAAATTCTTGAAACCATAGAGTGACGTCAGGGAATGAATTTTCCTACCGATATCTTCTGGAGAAAACACCCCGATAGTACCGTTTGGTCTGCGATAGAGACGCCAGTCAAGAGATTATTGCACGTTCGCAACGTTGCCCTCTCCTTACAATTGCACGTCTCGGGCAGTATCAGTCTAATGTGGTACAAAAATGGGCCCAATCTGTCGATATGGGCTACTTTTGGCTTGGTTGAAGACGATTTCTGGATTTGATAAACGACACTGTTTACTTTTTTGGAGATGACGTAGGATCCTTCCCCTGTTGTGCCATAGTTTTGTCGAAAATCCTGGTCGTCGCCGAGAGTTCAATAGCCACTCTTTTCTGTCGCTTTCCTGAAATAGTACTCCATTAGCCTTAGCATCGTACCGGATCTTCATTCTATCGGTAACAATGTTGATCCTCTGACGATCGAAACGTTGAATCTCCTCCAACCGTGCCTGCAGATTTTGCACAAATTCATCAGGCGATGAAGGAGCATCGCAATGTCTTTCATACATTAGGTCACATGGTAGTCGTAGATCCCAGTCAAGCGGCATTTTTGATGGAGAATGACCAGTTGATTCGTGGGGACAGCACTTCTATATTCCAGCAGGAACAAAGGCAGGTGACGGTCCCAGTTTTGCTGGTTTCTGGATACGAATGTAGAGATATGATTAAGTACCGTTCTGTTAAATCTCTCTACCTTGCTGGGTCCGGCTTTCATCTCGTCTTGTCCGGCTTTCATCTCCTCTGGTCCGGATTTTATCGCGTCTCGTCCGGCTTTCATCGTCTCTTGTTCGGCTTTACTCAAAGTCATCATCTCATCTTGTCCGGCTGTCATCAAAGTCATAATCTCGTCTTATCCGACTTTTATCTCGTCTTATAATGCTTTCTAAGCTTCTTTCATCTCGTCTTGTAAGGCTTTCAAAGCTTCTTTCATCTCGTTTTGTCCTTCGTTAATATTTTCCCCCATGGCCTCTTGTCCGGCTTTAATCTTTTTTCCCATAGCTTCTCGTCCGGCTCTTGTCTCGTCTTGTCCAGCTTTAATCAAAGCCATCATCTCTTTCAACTGTTCCTCCATCGCTTTTCTAGTTACTACCATACACACTTGTCAAGTTTCCAGAAATCCAACTTCTGCCACCAATTTGTTACGAAAAAGTATTCTCTAGAATCATGGGCTTATACACAGGATACAAAAACGAGTCCAAGTTTCTGGATAACTTACTTTTCTTCCCAAGTACAAATTAAACAGAAACAGTACACAGACAACAACACTATACAGAAAAACACTTAAATACTTCGCTAATTTCACAAAATAAGCGATTTTATTCTCAAAATGTTGACGAAAGTTATTTCACAAAACAGTCGCTACTATTCTCAAAACACTGACAAAAATCACAGTCCAATGTAGCTCGTGTCACGTTCATTCGTCAACTCCCAACTGAACTCCAACGGCGTGATGAATCCTTTTCATAATCTCGCTATAGAAACTTCTGGAAATCTCTGTAGAAATTTCCAGAATTATCTAATATCTCGTAGAATAATCGTTATTTGGTGAAGTTTCTCGAAGTTGCGGGAAGTCGCTAAATGCCGCCAAATTGGCGATAAATTGCCAAATCTAGCAACCCTTTTTCTGCAATCATAGTGACGTCAGGGAAATAATTTTCATACTGCTTTCTTCTGGAGAAAACAGTTCGATGCCACTGTGTGGTCAACGATAGATACGGGAGATAAGACGGGGGACACCAATGAGAGATTATTGAACGTTAGCAACAATGTTGTTGCGAACGCTCAATATTCCCTTTGGCCCTCGAAGGCCAGGGGAAGAAATCACAGTCCATGAAGTCAGCATGACGTTTGATGACGTGAGCCCAGGGTTACTAGAATTTCCCAGCTAAAAGAGAAATTACCAGATTTGGCGACATTTGGCGACTTCCAGAAACTTCAAGAAATAAATATTAGTATACGCGATATGAAGATATTTCCAGAGGTTTCTATAGAGAGACTATAAAAACACTCATCCGTTGGAATTCAGTTAAGAAAATAACGTGACACGAGCTACATTGAACTGTGACTTTTGTCAATGTTTTGAGAATAGTAGCGGCTGTTTTATAAAATTACTTTCGTCAGTATTTTGAGAATAGTATCACTTATTCTGTGAAATTAGTGGAGCATTTAAGTGCTGTTTGATTGTGTATTTTGTTCCTGTTTACTCTGTGTTTGTGAATAAGCGTAGTTATCCAGAAACTTGGACTCGTTTTTGTATCCTGTGTATACACCCAGAATTCCAGAGGGACACCCTCTAGTATCACGTAGTCTGAATTGAGTATCACACCCGACCACGGTTGTCATTCCTTCACAGGCAGAATTGAGATTCATCCATAAAAAATACCCGATGCCATTAATTTTTCCAGTGCAATGACAACACCACACTAGACGTGCATTCCTGTGTCTAGTGCTTAACGGCACCCCAGTGGATGGCCGTTGTGGACGCAGGTGTACTTCATGCAACATGTTGCAAATGGTTTGCGTGCACAAAGGTGCAACCGTTGATGGTGGCAGGCTGCTTTGGATGTCTCTTGCCGTTGCCAACGGGTTCCGACAAGCCGTTCGGCGAATCTGCTGGTCTGTCCGCTCTGTCGTGAGTCTGTTTGATCCACTCCCTCTTTGGCGTGTTCCCTGATGTTTCCGCGTCACATATCGTTGGATGGTACTCACGCCGTGCCCAACACACGTGGCAATTGCACGCATCGACAAACCCATGCCAGGCAGCTCCAGGGAACGGTCTTGTTCCCCAGTCGTTAACTGCTGGTAAACAGCTCGCGGATATCTTCGAGGCATTGCTTCTTCCTTTTTCGAAAGTTTGGCTACTGCAAATCTTCGCTGATAGCATTTACGGGAAGAACCGTCTGCTGGGCTTTATTATCCGAAACTGGGTGTCACGAGACCCCATACGTACGAAATCTTATCATTTACATATGAGTCTCTCTTCTACCGATATTGTGGTTTGCATATTGCTAGGCTCATTCCTTCATGGCGTTGCAATTTCACTTTTGACGAGTGTAAGGTAAGTATAATTAGACAGCACACTATACATCTTTAGCGGCCGATGAAGTTTCATAAAGTTAAAAATGCTATTAGGAAATAATCAGAAATATGCCGTTTCCTGCATTTTGGGCAACTTTTAACGTATTTGTGATTTGGGAAATACTTAAATGAAATTCTTTAAATTTTACAAGAAAGCAGCTTATATCTAAAAGCAACTTTTCAACTCTATCTCGTTGACTCTAAAAACTGATAACCTAAAAGCAGTTCTAAAATTTGACTTTTCTTTCACATATTTTCAATTTTGAATTATGTTTAGGCGCCTAAAGATATTAATAAAAATTATTCACATTTTCCTAGACGACATCTCGTCTGAGAGACAACCTCCTCCCCCTCCCCTTCATTACGAAAAGTGATAAAAATGTTTTTCCGTTCCACCTTGTTGCATATGAATACTATTTTCTTTCAAAATAGCACACCTAAAGGATTAAACTAATTGTATATGTATACAATACTGCACGTATACTTATATTTTACAAATATTCACATTTGTTAATTCAGTACGCATATTTAACGATTTAGGTCGTTCTGACGATGACATATTATATTAATGACTCATAAATATTCAATTTCTTTTATTTTATAACAAAAGTTAGCAGCCAATATACGAAATCTGCCGAGAATGAAGTTATTGGACTCATAATTACCGAAGGGAATTTGAATAATTTTATGCTTAGGCAAGTCTCATTTTTAATAAAATTAATTTATTGATTCTCATAAAAATACATAGAAATAACAAATATCAATTTTTAATATAAAAATGCATTTTTTTTGTCATTGTATTTTAATAAACCTGTTAAATAAATGAATTGAATACTTAGACTTTAGAAAGTAAAACTACTAGAACTAAAAACAATACGTTTAATTTAAACACTGTTTCTAAAAATAAAGATTGGTAATAGAAAAAATAGTTTCTTCAATATTTATTTTCAAAAGGCAGTACTATATTTTACTTAATTCTGTTTTACTAAAAACAGATCGGTTCAAAAAGTTAATTTAGCAAAGAACAGTTTAAACTCTAGCCCCAAGGTTAGTGCAAAAGGGGCCAGTACAAAATGGATCTATAACTGAAAAATCGTTTAACCAAAACGTTCATAACCATCCTCCCAATAGGGTTAGAATTATCGCTTACATATATGTATTAGAAAGGAGAGGTATATATTAATGAAATAATTTTTGAAAATTTTAATGCACTTTAAAAAATAAATATTAAAAAGTGATTTTGTCGCTTGTTGTTTTCAAATCTACAGTAAATAATCCCTTGCCTCTCTAGGACAGTATTTCTTTCCTTTCAAGGACAACGTCCTTTACCTCCTATCGTCCTATCATCCTGAAGAAATAATAGAAAGACATAAAAGTGATTTTGAACGAATCAATTCAAACAAAATGAAATTTAGATTTTACGGAAGTTTGTACGTTCTATAAAAGCATATTAAAAATCGACAGCTCAATACTCGATCCCATTCTCCATCCATCCATAGTCTATGTATTAAAATATTTTAATAATTAATTCATCAATTAGGTGTTATTTTCATTAATTTAGCGTCATTTTTACAATTTTGACGAAATCTTCGTTAATCTGGTGCGAAATATCACCAGGTTGATGATGCTTTGCTAGATTATTCGCCAAGTATGGCACATATATCACGAAGTGTTACAGACAAACGGAGAGATGAGCATTTTTTATATACTAGAATGTATGCCCGTCATAAGACAGAAATCAGAACTTGCGAAACACTTCCTCTCATTTGGCGACATTTTTATCAATTTCGCGATATTTTTGTGACTTTGGCAACATTTGTAATAGCGCCAAGTCGGCGACATCCCGCTTAATTTCTCGCCAAGAGTTACGGACAGAGAAATGTGTTATTCTTATAGATTACTTTTATTTTCTTAGAAAGTCATAAGTTCTTACATCTCGTGAATCGCTTGTATTAATCAATGTACAAAAATTTCCATTTATTTCTGGTAATAGTAATTACAAAATATTTACCTATTACTTTCCTTATATACATAGCATAATGTCTAAGAAAAGTATTGTTACGGGGTTGAAAATTTGAATTCGAGTTCTCGACGGGAGAGCACGTTTCAAGCATCCCTGAACAAGAATCTGTTTCTGAGATGATGTTTGTGTGTGTGCGTGTCAGTGAGATTCTGGAGACGATATCTCAGGAATGAATGGAGCGATTCAGACGAAATGTGGTAGAAAAATTAAAGTCCGTGAATACCGGTAGCCTATTGTTTTTGTAATCAAATGTTAAGAACGTCCTAAATTTTGGAGTGCAATTTTGAAAAAATCATCAAAATATCAAAACCTTTAAGAGAGTTTAGAAGTGGTCATTTCTTTCTTATTTTGCATTAGAAAAGATTGACAAAAATTTCAGAACGCCAGCATGAACTATTCTCGAGATATTGTACATTTAAAAAAAAATTATCAAAAAATCTTATAAAATTGAAAAAATATGTCAACTATTGTGTATTTTATCAAGCTATAGAGGTGTTATCGTCGGACAATGTACACTCACAGACAATGAAAGTTGCGCACCAAGAAGTAAGCATAGGATGGACCTGAAATTTTATTGATGGAAGGATACAGAAGAATGATACACATGATCACAAAAATAGTGCAAAAGAACAAGTGCAGAGGGAGCTGTGGTACACAGTCCGATCATCCTTAGTAGCACGTCGCACCGCCTCGTGCTGCGATTCAAGCAGCAATACGGTCCGGCATGGTGTCATCGGCCGGTGATCATCGGTCCCCAAAACGAAGAGGAACTCATCGCTAAACATCACACATCGCCAACTGTGGTGTTCCACATTACTCTGGTCCGGCGCCACTTCAACCGGAGCCGCCGATGTTCCCGAGTTAACGGCAGCTCACGTAAGGGACGCTGGGATCGCAGATTCGCTTCCTTCAGGCGTTTAGATATCGGTCGTGGACACACAGGAGCCGCTACGTGTGCCTATATCGCGTATCGGGTCGACGTGGGCTCTATACGTACCTGGCGCACGATCATTCGATCGTCTCTACTCGTGGTATGCCTGGTCCGTCCAGAACCGGTCCTCCGTTTCTGGGTGGCGTCTCGGGACCAGTGCTCCCAAAACCATCGGACGGTACGTGAATATAGTCCGAACGATCCACGTGACGGGCTATCCGGCGCACTGACCACCCTCCGGTTTTCAGTCCGATGATCAGGCCTCTCTCGAAGTCCGTCAGTTGCGTATATCGACGTTTCTGGCGTTTACCCACCATTCTTTTCACTCCGTACTCGTGCTTGAGTCGGTCGAAGCTTCTAGCATTGATGGGGTTTCGACTACACGCCGGTTTATAAGGCCGCTAGCTCATGATTGAAGCGCCATTCACGGGTGAACGGTTATACGCAATCACACCAGACTGGGATCATTTGCATATCAGCCCCCTCTCTAGCTATTTGCATCTTTTTGCGCTTGTACCATGTTTTCTTCTTGGCCCGTAACTTTCATTATCGGTGATTGTATGTTCACTTTTCGTAAGTAACATCATTCTTGTGGATCTAGTTCGTTCCATTTATGAGAAAATTACTTTGGGTAATACTTTTATATTTGGACGCCGATAGTCATTTATCTGTTATAAGAATAACTTATTTCTCCATCTATGACACTTGGCGAGATTTTGATGGAATATCGCTAACTTGGCGGCTTTTTAAATGCTGTCAAATAATTGAAAATATAGCCAAATTGATAAAAATGACTATAAATCAAAGAAAATGATGACTAATTGATGAAATTTCCATATTTTGGAAAAAACATAAGAGTAGACTATAAGAATAACTGATTTATCCGTCCGTACTTAACGCTTGACAAGAAATTTAAAGGGACGTCGCCAACTTGGCGCTATTTTAAATGTTGCCAAAGTCCCAAAAATATCGCGAAATTGATAAAAATGACGCCAAATGGGAAGAAATGTTTCATGAATTCTGATTTCCGTCATATGGCGGGCGTACTTTCTGGTATATAAGAAATGCGCTTCTCTCCGCTTGTATGTAACGACGTGATGATGCATTTGGCAAACCTTGGCGAATAATCCTGCAAAGTATCGCCAACTTGGCGATATTTCGCCCTGGATTGACGAAAAGTTCTTCAAAATTGAATAAATGACGCCTAATTGATGAATTAATTATTAACATTTTTTAATATGTGGACTATATTGCTTATTGAGGATACTATCAATAATGCTAATTGTGAATTTAGAGTTATGTGAAATATAAGTTAATTGGGTACACTTCATTCGGAAAATCGCCATATTTACAATTCAACGTCAAAAACACAGTACCGTGAATCTAAAACATTATTTTTTTACTGTAAAAGGAGTAAATTTATTGCATTACATAAGAAAAGTCATATGTTGCCCACATCAGATTTTTTCAATTTTTTGAGGCATTATAATTACTTTCTTATATATATTGTATAATGTATAAGGAAAGTATTGTGATATATGCGAAAATTCGAATACGAGGTTTCGACGGGAGAGCACATCTCAAGCATCGCTGAACACGAATCAAACGTTTTTGAGGTGATGTCTGTGTGCGTGTGGGCGTTTTTTGTGAGTGTCAGTGAAACTGTGGAGACGATACCTCGCGAACAAATGGAGCGATTCGAACGAAATACGGTACAAAAATTACTATTTGTGTATACTGGAAACCTATTGTTTTTAAACGCAATCGAATGTTCTGAACCACCTTAAATTTTCTAATGAAGTTAAAAATGACGACTAATTGACGAAAATTCAATATCTTGGAAAGAATATAAGTATCTAATATAAAAATAACCTATTTTTCCGTCCGTAACGTTTGATAAAATTTTGGTGACAAATTTGTTGGAACATCTCCAACTTGCTGACTTTTTAAATGTAGCCAAATTGACGAAAATGGCACCCAATTGATAAAAATTCGCCAAATTGGTGAAATCGACGATAAATCAATGAAATGACTACTAATTGAGTTCAATATTTTGGAAATACCATAAGACTAGACTAAAATAATAACCCATTTCTTCGTCCGTCCGTAAGGCTTGGCGAGAAATTAAGCGGGATGTCCCCAACTTGGCGCTATTATAAATGTTGCCGAAATGACAAAAACATCGCGAAATTGATAAAAATGACGTCAAGTGAGAAGAAATGTTTCGCAAATTCTGATTTTTGTCATTTTACGGGCATACATTCTAGTATATAAGAAATGCTCCTCTCTCCGTTTGTCTCCCCCCCCCCCCGGGGCGGGCCACCCAAGATGGTGGTTTCGGATGTTGGCTCTGTAGCCTTGATCCTCCAAACTGGGGGGTAAATTAATCCGGGGGTAATCAACCTCGCTGCTGATGACTCAAGGATGCAATCGCGGAATTGACGAGGCAGTCCCCGGACTCTTCCAGGTGGCTGGATCACGGGACTGTGGCTATTTATGCCCTGAGCCCAGGTCTGGCCGGTGACCGGAGTCGGGCCCGGCAGGTGCCTTCGGCCCCTGCCCGGTAAATGATTCCGCCGTGTTTCGCGAGCGAGGTTGCGGCTTTGCTGGAAAAGAGATGCAGTGGTTGTCGCCTCGATGTCCCACTTAAAGCTATAAACCCTAGAGGTTAGCTGGGCTCGCAGGTATGTATTCTCTCCGTTTGTCTGTACCACTTGGTGATATATGGGCCATACTTGGCGAATAATCTAGCAAAGTATCGTGAACTTGGCAGTATTTCGCACAAGATTGACGAAAATTTCGTCAAAATTGTAAAAATGACGCTAAATCAATAAAAATAACACCTAATTGATGAATTAATTATTAAAATATTTTAATATATAGACTATCGCGTGCTATCAATTCTGTTAATTGTTAATTTAGAGTTGTGCGAAATATAAGTTAATTGGGTACTTTTAAATAGTATTACATGTTGTCATCCAGAAAATTGCCATATGTACAATTTAACATTAAAAACACAGTACCGTGAATCTTATACATGTTTTTTACTGTAAAAGGAGTAAATTTATTGAGTTATATAAAGAAAGTCATGTGTTGCCTACATCAGATTTTTACTTTTGTATTAAGAGCTATTTTTCTGTTCAACGAGAAAAGAAGATCATTAAATCAGTCGTCATAGCAACAAATGAAATGAAAATGAGAATTTAAAGATTAATCAGGGAATATTTGTCATTATCAAGTCAAGACACGGACTTCAAAAGTGTGTTTAACACTTTACAACAAAGTTGAAAAGTGTTTCTGACGTTTTTCATTCATTCTATCTGTCTGGCTGTCTGTCTGTCCGTTAGCACGATAACTGCCGTAAAAATTACTTTATCAAAAAGAAATTTTAGTATGTTGTTCAGACGGTCTGTGGGAACTATGGGGATATAAATGAATAATATCACCCAATTAGTTTTGGATTGAACCCGGGTTGGAGAAATGAAATACATTGAACCCTACGGGACCTAATTTTTCAAACATTTTTTAAGCGGATTTAAAATTCACAAATTGCTTCGAAAATTTTAGAAAATATTCAAATTATCTCAGAAAAATATATAAAAAAAATTCAGCAAAATATATTCAGTAGTTTTTTAAATAAAAATCAAAATAATAATTACACTTTTTATATGAAGCGATCATTTGACCATTATATGCAGAGGTCACGTGATCCACTTTAAAATAAAATATGGCATCCATCTTGTGTCAAAATCGTGATTTTTAAAGTTCTTCTTAATTCATATTTAGTATTGTATCCGTCTTAAAACCGCTTTATTTTTGCTTAAATTCTGTGCATCTACATACTAAAACAATGCAATTACAATATATTTCAGTTTAAGTGATCATCCAACTTTGATTATTTCTACAACGAAGCCTAATTTTCACTTATGGAGAATGTAAATACCAAAAGATGTAGACTGAGTTGTATAAGAATTGCTGCATTTCTTTAACGCAAGATTATTTAGCTCATGGAGTCTACACTATAGCTGATATAAATAAAATATTCATTGATTTTACACAGGGAAGAACGATTTTTTTC
Source organism: Amaurobius ferox (assembly GCA_951213105.1). Classification (NCBI taxonomy): domain Eukaryota; kingdom Metazoa; phylum Arthropoda; class Arachnida; order Araneae; family Amaurobiidae; genus Amaurobius; species Amaurobius ferox. The sequence continues at coordinate 57,637,331 of OX578134.1, forward strand.
GATAGGTTTTAATAAAATAAATTATTATAGTATTGTGATGAATGAAATGAATGGATAAATGGTGCTTTTATAGAGAGAGCCAGGCGTGTTATATTTTAATGCCGTCATTTGAATGAAGTTCATTTTTTCGATGAAGTTTTGAAATATAATAAATTAATGCAGTGTTGTGATAATTTTAAAAATATTACCGAGGAATGTTTCGCATTTTAGAGATATTTAAATAAAATTGCATTGAAGTTGGAAAGGGTTTTATATTCAATGTTTTATGCATAATTGATTTTCTTGTTTTATCTTATTTAAACATCTCTTATTTGGCAGAAGCATACAGAACATATTTTAAATAAATTTAATTAATAGTAATTTTCTGAATGTTAATTTTAGTTTAGTTTAATTAATATTTATTTTTTACATAATCATACACATGCACCAATATATTGATGTAACAATCTGTGTTTCATCCCATCGCTCAAAGTGACATATGTGATGAATACATATTTACATCGAAATATCAATTTTCAATATGCCCATTTCTATTTAGAGATTTGGCACATTTTTTAAAACTTGTCAATATTCCAAAATTATATAACGAATTCATTTAAGTTAAATAAGATATCCTACAGAAATTGCCCATTCTCCTGAAATCCTGAAAGTCTCGAGAAAAATCTCGTACGTCCAGCAATTCAAATAGTAGTAACCGTAACAAATGAAGCAAAATTGTTGCCAACATATTGATCAAATGAACTAATTGTAAATATTTGCTCAATTTACTCATTATTTTGCTCGAAGTTAGATGATGTCCCATTTGAAAGATGGTAAGCTTATATGAAGTTTCTAGAAATCGCCAGACACGCCGTTGAATATATTTCACCAAAACCATCTCACAGGTGAACGAGTTTATCGCCGAGCTCAAGCGACCCAGACTTTCAAAATTATAACATTGGTTTTGTTATGTATTCATAACAATGTGATACTTCCGTTTCATTTGTGCATTATGAAATACTATATGTATGATCAGTATATGCTATTTATGTTGCAATTCATATGACCAACAAAATGCGTGGACATATTTTTTTAATAGTCACTATAAAATAAATAGTAAATGTCACTATACGTAGTGTCGTACAAGACAGAGCACCAGGCGCGAAGCGCCTTTAATCTCCAGTTTCAATATGTGGTTCTTATCGTCAAACTGTGACATTAATTCAGTGACCCTAATTGGAGGTTCGAGGTTTTTATTTACTACTTTTTATTATTTATCCTAGCTCCTAGTGTGGCAGTTTGTTGCACATTTAGAGTTTAAGCAGTTTGGGGGGTTGATGCAGATCTAAGGGTTACCTAGCGTTTTGGCAGTTTAGTGTTTAGAATATTTTTTTTTTTTTTTTTTTTTATAAAATAATAGTCGCGAGTTTTATTTTAAAATCAGATGTTTGAGGTGGGATCATTTAATTCCGATTATCGATGTTTAGAACAGCGCGGGGTGTCTTACGAGATTTGGCCTTGCGATGATCATTATCATGCAGATTGAATAACAGTTCGTTTGGAACGGATGACAAATTTCTGTAAAATTTAAGCGCTAGCTTTTTAATTTGGGCTCTAACAGTTTTTATTTTGAAGTCATTCCTAATTACCGAGTTTCTTAAGTACCTGGGAGCTTTCCTGATAATCCGTAGGATTTTGTTTTGTTTTGTCTCTAGGAGGTCTATTGTAGTTTTACAGGCATATCCCCATATGGGTGCTGCATACAAATTTAATTTTTAATATAATAATCTATATTTTATTCTTTCTGGTAGAAAATTTAAATCCATTTAAAATTATCCTCTTTCAATTAAAATGCAAGTATATACTATACCTATATAACTATATACTAATAACTATATACTATATACTACTAATATACTATATTTTAATTAGCTTTATTTTAGCTGTATTTTCCTGAATATTGAAAAATAACGTGATTACTTTAAATAATCGTAAATATTTCATTTGTTCAATCTGCTCAATATTGTTTTGCTCGAAGTTAGATGCTGTATCATCTGAATACTCATATGTGCTTTTAATAAAAAATAATAGTAACTCTTGTTACATGTTACAGATTGTACACTCATGATAACATCCCCCCTTTCATATATTTCTAATGCGAAATGTTTGATGTGCGTTATAGTTGACAATGGTACAAGGCGCCTAAGAATATATTCTAATACGCGCATGTCCAAAAGTTAAGCATAGTTGCTGTTTATGTGAAAATTTCAGGAAATCTACATAGGAGTGGAAAGAAACGCTGTATGTGGATGTAATAGGGTTATAGAAGAAGAAAACAATGCAAAACAAGGATAATAAATATTTTTATTATCAAAAGAAAAGGGTTGAAAGAAAGGGGGTCACAATACGAGTGTCAACCTCAGTGAAACAGAATGATTTAAACAATGTGACGCTGTAGTTTAATACGGTGTGGAGGAACGTTGGGTAGACATGCATGCTGCACAACGATTCCCCATACTTTCGTTGAGGGTTTGGATGAGTTGTGTGCTCACATCCTCCCTTAATATCTCACTATCAACTTTTGCCAACTGGAGTTATTTATTGGTTGAATTGTAGAAATTATATAAGGATACATGTGATTTGGAACGAAGGGCAACGTTTTTTATCACTTTATGCACTCTAAATAAACTATTTTGACCAATATTGGTATTGCAACTTAAAATAACACGAAAATTTACATTTTGTAAAATATTCTGCAAAATTATTTATGGTAGATAAATATTTTCCCCCATTTTTCATTACTAGATATCAGTATATTTTACTAAATCTTTGTACAAATGTATACAGACTGACAAAATCTAACTTCGAAAGCATCTACTAAATGGCAGATGAAGTAAGTCGATTGAGGTTTCTTTACCCTGTATTAAAACTAGTGTTTGAGTGTTTGCTATCAACTTGTATATATTAATATTTTTATCAGTAGCAAATAGCTTGCCGTTATTTTGTTTAAAAAAATATTGAAAGATACATTTTGACAGGGTCTGCTACAGATAGTGCTCTGAAGATGACTGATCGAATTCAGCATCAAATTTTAAAGAATTTGGGTTTTACTAAGGATTTCCATTTCCGATTAAAACATGTTTATGTTACTTGAAACATCCATTTCTCGAGTTGGTTATATATAGAGCTTAACTGATAATTAATACCGATTCTGCATCAAATTCTTCTTGAGGAATTAAGATGATTCACCAAGAATTTTCACTTCCGGTTAAAAAATTTACATTGAAGCAGCAATTTCGTAGACTATGACTGATATGGGCCCAGCATCAAATTTTAGAAAAGAATGGGAATTCACCAAGTATTTCCACTTCAGGTTGAAAAAATGTCTTCAGAAATTAATTTCTCAGTAGGGTTATCTATAAATGGAACTCAGATGATGACTGATTAGCATCAAATTCCAAAAGTAGCAGAAGTGTTCAATAAAGAATTCCATTTCCGGTTCCAGAGATGTCACTTAGATTCTTTTTAATTCGTTTGATAAAAATGCGTGAAAGAAAATAAAATGCTCAATTCTTCCATCCAAAACGAAGTGTACTTAACATTTTCCACCATTTGAAGGCTACTTCACGAACTTCTGTCCATTTGTAACGTTTTGTGAAAAATGTGGTGACGAATTTGACTGGATATCACCAACTAGGCGACTTTTGTTAATTGACGAAAATGTCACCAATATGATAAGAATTTCACCAAATGGATAAAAATTACTTTGAATCAATAAAATTATGGAATTAATGAGTGAATAGTCAGTAATTATATTTCGGTAGCATATGTCTTTAGTCTAACCATCAAACATGGCGACAAATATGGTAACTTTTAAACTGTTGCAAAATTTATCAAAATGTCGCCCTATTGACACCATCTCGCCAAATTCATGAAATGACGCTAAATGAATGAAAATTGGATATTTTATAAAATTAAGTTCACTTTCATTTGCAATCCTTGTTGCTTTTTAGAAATTACATAATATTTTTTTTAAAATTCGTTTACAAAAGGCACAAGAACGTTTTATTCTTCAGATCAGCCTGTGAAGACAATTTTGTATGGCGAGTACATAGATTCTTATACTTCCTTTTAGTATAATTGAATTAAATTTTTTAATGAAGTTGTAATAACAACATCATTTCGAATACTATAGGAATTTGCACATATAGTTGTGAAATTTGGGTTTCTTTATATTAAAGATTCCGTATGAAGAACGGGTATATTGATAATTGTTTCAATGAAATCATAAAACTCAGCTTTAATTTCTTAAGAATATGAAATAGGAGATGGCTGCTCGATTCATTTTTGTAAGGCTCGAGTTTAATTGCGGTGATTTTGCATGCATATATGTGCGCGAATGTGCACGCATTTCTATGTGCAGTGTCGCGAGCCTCTGATTGACTTAAATAGACTTTTAATGTATGAAAGGTTGAAAACAACTGATGTTTAGCAATGGATCCCTGCATATATATATATATATATATATATATATATATATATATATATATATATATATATATATATATATATATATATATATATATATATCGTATTCCGTAAAAATCAATGGGATGGAAAATCCAGGTATTAACATTATCTATCCAACAGCAGAAAGTGGGGTAAAATAGGTCATTCTGTACTTATGTAGAGCAATAAAATAAAGATTGAGGTGAACAGTAAAACGAGAGAGGATTGAGATACTCAATTTTACCTATCTTCTTGAATCTCCCTTGGGAGCACCAGTTTTGGAATACGTCCAGGAACCTAGTAATAATTCTGATATTGCTGTAACTTTGTAAAAGACAAAATGGTTGCCATGGACATTTAGTATCGATTTTGTTTAACTTGGTTTATTTTGAATGTATTTTCATATTTGGCCACTTACACCCACAAGTACATGGAAACAGCTCCACCCTTTATTTCTGTTTATACAAAACTAAGTGAAAAAATTACCATCAAACGAATAGTTTCAAAAAAGAAACTCGGTAAGCCGCGCCTTTAAAATTGCTAAGGACGTATGGAATTCTAAACATTTGCGGAAAAACAAGTGCCGAACACATATGGGAATGAATAGTGTTATTCAATTAAAAAAGGCATATCTAAAATAATTATTTGGGTAATATTTTGAAACATAATTTTTTATGACATTGTTAATAATTTTTCACAATTTTCTATAAATGACTATAAAATTAAAATAAAAACAGCACGCATTGAATAATGTGTTAAACGTATCGAATAATCACCCAATCGAATAATGTCATATGTGCTATCATCTGTCTACAGTCGTAGACGGATGATGGCACATACAATATATGATGAAACTCATCTGATTTACAAATTTATGAAATCCAAAAACAGTTAAAACTCATATGTATAACTAAAATTAAAATCGTGCATACAAATCACGGCAAAACGCAATAAAATTTGAATAAGACATACTAAAATGTACTGGAATTAAAATATGTCATATAGCGGAGAATTGGGCAAGCTTATAATTTTTTTCGGGTTTTAATTGGTGTATTTTTGTCTGTACTTACTTTTTTAAAAATTTTCAAATACATAAAAATTTACTTTGTGTTTCCCTCTATTGATTGCACCAATTAAAAATTATTGGATTTTAATAAAATGTCTATGAAAGACATTAACAAAAAAGATAAGCAAAGTGTGCTTTATGAAGTGCAAGTTATTATTTTCAATATAAATAATTTTAGCAATAAAGATAATGGCAAAAATTATATGACATATTCATCGAGGTTATTACTATTTAGTATTTTTAATATTTAGTTTTGAATATGTTTCCTTTTTTCACAGTTTTTAAAATGTGATGAGGGCAATTTCAAACCACTGATTTGAGAACAATTGAAAATAATTAAACAGAAATAATTGGGGTTAATAAGTAGAAGTAATTTTATCAATAAAGATAAAGATAAAAATTATATGATATATTCATCGAGGTTATTATACTATTTAGCATTTTTTATATTTAGTTTTGAATATGTTTCCTTTTTACTTTCCTTATATACATAATGTATAAGGAAAGTATTGTGACGGGGCCGAAAATTCGAAATCGAGTTTTCGACGGGAGAGCACGTTTCAAGCATCCCTGATCACGAATCAAACATTTTTGAAGTGATGTCTGTGTGTGTGTGTGTGTGTGTGTGTGTGTGCGTGTGTGAAAGTATGTGTGTGTGTCAGTGAGTCTGTGGAGACGATAACTGACGAACGAATGGACCGATTTGAACCAAATATGGTACAAAAATCACTATCCGTAAACACTGGAAGCCTATTGTTTTTATACGTAATCGAATGTTCAGAAACCCCCTAAATTTTCGAATAAAATTTTGAAAAAATCGTCAAAAAATCGAAACCACTAATAAAGTTACGCAAATAGACATTTCTTATGTAATTTTTTATTAGAAAACGATTGACATAAATTTTAGAACGCTAACATGAACCGTTCTCCAGATATTGCGCAATTTTAAAAAAAAATATTAAAAAGTCATATAAAATGAAAAAAAAAATATTTCCTATTGAGAAACATGTTCACTTTTCATATGTAATACCATGCGATAAATTGGATGACATTACTCTCGTGGATCTAGCTCGTTCCATTCATGAAAAAAATTACTTTGAGTAATACTTTTGTATTTGAACGCCAATAGTCATTTATCTGCTGTAAGAACAACTTATTTCTTCTTCCATAACGCTTGGCGAAATTTTGGCGGCGAATTTGGCGGAATGTCGCCAACTTGGCGACTTTTTGAAATGTTGCCAAATTAACGAAAATCTCGCCAAATGGATAAAATTGACGCTAAATAAATGAAAATGTCGACTAATTGTCGAAAATTCAATATCTTGGACAGAATATTAGTATCTACTATAAGAAAAAACCTATTTTTTTTACTGAAAAGTAGTAAATTCATTACATTATATAAGGAAAGTCATGTGTTGCCCACATCAGTTTTTTTTTACAGTTTTTAAAATGTGATGAGGGCGATTTCAAGCCACTGATTTCAGAACAGACGAAAATAATTAAATAGAAGTAATTGGGATATGTAAATGCACAGTATTAACCTGACTCACTATAAACACAAGAATTTACTCCAAAACGGCGCGGTCACATCGTAATCATGTATGCAGAGGAAGATTAAATAAACAAATTAAACAACATCGAAATTGTCTTAGAATTCCGTACACAAATAAGCCTTCAATAAGACAATATATAGAAAAGTTCATTAAAATTGTTTAGAAGACATTATAGCGCCTCCTCCCGAAGAGCCAACTATATTTTTCTTTCACTTCTACTTGGAAGCATGACGTTTGTGTTAAAAGTGACTTTGATCATTGAGAATATGCAGCAATAATTTTTCTAACAACCCAAGGACTCATTGTGCCGTCATTTCGCCTGATGGCCGGACGTTCTATTTCTGTACAGTGTCAATGTATATTTCACCGTGTTGTGGAACGCCATTCAGGACAATTGGATATACAGTTGCGAAGTAAGTGTTCGTTGTAAATAGTTAGTGGATAACAGATGCTATAAGGGTAATAAAACGTGAATTCCTGGATAAATTTTGCAGAAGAAAAGCATCAGAGAAAAGTTACATCACCATGTTAATGAAGAAATCGGAGCGTGGAGTTAGCGTATGTCTGGATATGTGTGGAGGTCATATCTATTATTTATTGTGAATGGTTCTCTGCATTTCCACGAACTAAAGTCAGTTATAAACCAATCATGCTTCCTTGTCGAGCAGAAATACTACAGCTGGTTCTTCGGAGGAACTACCTAATAAAGCATCCTGTATTACTCTAGAGTGATTGATTTCGTTTTATTTATTCCGTAGTTAAAAATTACATATAAAAAACATATAAGAAATATTTTAAAGAATATATTGTCTTTTTTCAGATGTTGGTGGTTTTGTGGGTCATTTCGGAAAAAGGCTACTTCTATTTTTTCAAATCAAACCGAATTCTAATCCACGCCAAGATTACCCACAAGTGGGGGATTTACAAAATGTTAGATATTTCATCGAATAGTATTTTAAGTACAATGGAAAATATATTCGGCTCCTTAAAATTCCAAAAATCTTAATATTCTCAAGAATGGTCTATCATAGAATAATGGAGATGCTCTTTTGATTTTGCCATGAAGAATTACATATGCAACAAACATTTAATTAATACAGTTGACCATCTTTTGTCTTATATCTCAGATTTCGACGATTTTTGCAGGCTTTTTTGCAAAAAATGCAGATTCTAATTTTTCAGATCGTACCAAAATCTACTCAGCATTAGGGTAACTTATAAGTGACTTACCTGCCACATTCTATGAAATTTCGTTCTATTGTTTTTGAGCTAAAGTGGATGCATACAATGCACAGAAAAACAGACAGAGACACATTCAGGTACACTAAAAGTAGATTTTCGTGTTCTAGACTACCTGAAGCGTGTAAGTCCGTCGAAAACTCGAGTTCCGATTTTCGACATAATTCCACTACTTTCCCTATAGATTACCATATATTGTAGTAAAATTACAATGCGTTCTATACTGGTATGTAGTTTTTCAAATCCCTTTTCTCCCTATAGATTACCATATACGAGTATTGTAGAAAAATTGGAATGTGTTCTTTTATATTAGTATGTAGTTTTCAAAACCCTACTTTCCCTATAGATTACCAGATACTGTAAGAAAATTACAAAGTGTTCTATACTGGTATGTAGTTTTCCAAAGCCCATTTTTGCATCAATATTTGTTTAGGTCTCAGTTTGGGAATTAGTTTATTTTTTACGTCAGAATTATTTTATTATTATATTTTGATTTTATTTATAAACATGAGATTAATGATATATGTTAATGTATATGTTACCGGCAATGTATGAAAACCGGAATTCTATACAATACCTAGGCATTATATAAAATACTGAAAACTGGTCGGCAATCTATGAAGCGATTAAAATTTCACAGATTTCCTAGGTATTCTATAGAATGCCAAATGCCAAATCGGCAAAGTATGAAATACATCTCCGATTCATTCCTTTTTTCATATTTTGCCTAAATAGCATTTGTCATTCTATAGAATGCCTAGGTATTATATACAATGCCTAGGGAAAGTATGTAACAATTTTCATATTTCATACTTTGCCTAAAAAACGCCGGTATTCTATAAAATGTCTAGGTATTCTATAGAATGCCGGCATTTCATACATTGCCGGGAACACATACAAAACTTAAACTGTAATATTGTTTTGAAATTGTGTATTGCATCTTACAGATCAATACTCGAGTTTTATGGTTCTTATCAATTCTACCAATGTTTTGCACTGCATACTTTAAAATATATCCACCTAGCAAAATAAGAATCGTGTGTGGGAATGTAATAAATTATTTTCTAGTAAATATTTTTTATTCACGGACATGACTTAAGAAGGCTGTTATGATAGTTTCGAAACAAACTTCTGTTTTCTTGTTTCGCAAATACATGATTTTCTTTTATTTCGCCACTAGACCTTTTACATGGCTCCCAAAACAGAGAAAACAGTAGAATATTTTTCGGCTGATACTATGGCAACCGAGAAAGTTATTTTTTGCGACCACGTGACACATCACTTATTTCGCAACCCTCCTGTTTTTATTTTGTACACATCATTTCAGGAAAATGGCGCTTTAGGGAGTATACTGCTCTTTACGCATGAATAAATATTCGAAATGTTGAATTCCTGATATAGTTTTCTGTGCATTTAATGATATTTATTGTTTGTATTAAGAGATAATTATTTTCATGGATAATGGAAAAGTAAAACCATAAGAATATTTTATTAATAATGAAAGATAAAAAGGTATTTACCAATATAAGGGTATTTCTCTATTCAAATACTTGTTTTTCAACAAACTGTATAAAATACCTTGTGTAAGGTACTTGAGGAAACATTTTTGCTTTCCATGCAATACATGGTAATGTATAGGGAAAGTATTGGAATTGTGTTGAAAATCGCAACTCGAGTTTTCGACGGATCTATACGTTAGAACACGAATAAACTATTTTTAGAGTGACGTCTATGTGTGTGTGTGTGTGTCTATCTGTCTGTGCAATATATATCCGCTTTAACTAAAAACTAATAGACCAAATTTCATAAAATTTTGTAAGACTCTTGTGGGTGACCCTGGTGCTGATTAGGTATTGATACGATTTGGCATAAAATAACATACCTTTTTTGGAAAAATGGCCTGTAAAAATCGTATGCACCCACTATAGACTTGATGTAATTGAGACGCAGTTTGAGGAATCCAGGAACGGAAATATAAACAGATTAGGAAGTAATGTGACTACAGGTGATTCAAGTGTTAGGGAAACTATGGCCTGTGGTGCTGTGGATGTCGAGGAGATCGTTCATCTTTCTGAGTCAGAATTCCCACGAATCTCCAGTGATCTTAAATATGAAACTGATAAAACTCATAATCCGATGAACTATTCGTCAGTTGTAAAGAGAAGTACTAGTAATCATAATCTGGCATCACATAATTATAAAAGGGATATTGAGGGTACCAGAATGCAAAATGAGAATTTCCGTCAACAAAATGTGCCACCTATGGGAAACAATCTAGTTCGAAATGGTAATACCATGCTGAAAAGGCGACCGGCTCCTGTTGAGTGTTTACGTGAGGGTGCTTCTATCAGGGTTATAAAAATCCCCAGGATGAGACGAGTACTTGTAAGCTTCTACCATCCAGAAACGCTGCCCACGGATGTCACGGAGAGTCTGAACTTTTTAAACTTTGGATTTGATTGTGTCAAATTAAAGACTAGAAATATAGACCATTATGCTTCCATTGTGTTGTCAACTAATGAGGAACGTTACCAAGAACTCTCGGATCCCATTATATGACCAGTTGGTCTCAAAGTATCTGAATTCTTAGGTCGTCCACGACAAACTGTTGGGAAAACAGTAAACTATAAGCCTATTAAATATAATCCTAATGATGCATGTGACCAGGTTACTGGTGATAGCTCAACAGAAAGTAAATGACTATCAGATAATCCAACAGCAAATTACTCAAATGAATATAACTACACTTCAGTTCCTCTGCCTGACAAGCATGCCAATGTAATGAGGGATATAAAAAAGGAGTTCAAATTTTATTATCAAAATGTACGTGTATTGAGAACGAAAACAAACGAGTTTTATGTCAATACCTTAACACATGACTTTGATATCATTTGCCTAACTGAAACATGGTTGAATGGTGATATTGGTAGTTGTGAAATCTTCGATAAGGACTATAATGTTTTTAGGTGTGATAGAGATCCGGTTACTACTGGGCTATATCGGAGCGGAGGTGTACTTATTGCCGTAAAAAAAACCTTTGATTCTATTGAACTAACTGATGTGTCATTTGAAAATGAGTGCTTATGGATTCGTGTCTGCGCTTCGCATACCTCCAAATTCTATATTTGTGTCATATACTTTGTGCCTAATACTACTGGTGATAAATTTGAAAGTTTCTTTAAAAGCGCTGAAAAAAATTCTGTACTTCGCCGGATCATATATTTATATTTGGAGACTTTAATCTTTCATCTGTAAATTTCAACCATTCCAATACTGGTACCCTATCTGGTCACACTCAAGTTGAGTATGCTATTTCTAACTTTATGCAGTTCCTAGATCTTGATCAATTAAACACTGTTTGTAATAAATATGGCAAAATTTTTGATCTTGTATTAACTAACTATAAACAGATCATTATTGAACATTCTACCTTCAGTTTCGTTAAAGAGGATCCATACCATCCTGCTCTGGAGCGAACTATATTAATTAAGAAGGTGAGTAAAAATCATCGAATTAATAATAATATGAAATATAACTTTAGAAAGGCCAACTATCCTATGCTATATGACTAATTTTATAATACAGACTGTGAAACTTTCTAAATACATATATAAATGCTAATGATGCTATATCGAGTTTTTATGAGTGTGTCTATGGGATATTTGACTTATGTATACCAAAATATATTCCTACTAAGCGGAGATATAAATCGTGGTAATCTTCTAGCACTATCCATAATATTAAATTAAAAAAAATATCGTAAAAAATCTATTAGAAGTGGTGATATAAGTGATCCACAGGAATTTCATAGACTACGCAAATCTGTGAAAGATGGAATCAAAACTGATTTTACCAATCACGTTGCTATCATGGAACAAGAACTCAATAAGAACCCTAAGGCTTATCCTAATCAGCAAAGCAAACTGCAAAAGAACCCTAATCAGCAAAGCAAACTGCTTTGCTGATTTCTTTGAATCTGTTTATATCTAAAGTAGCCAACCTGTTGATTTTGAACTGCTAACCAAGTACTGTGAACTCAATAACATTGACTTAATTAAGGTTAAATATATTACTGAAAATGATGTTGCCAAAGCCTTAAAGAAGTTAAAATCCAGCCACTCTTTAAGCTGTGATGATGTTCCTTCTTTCATTATCAAAGGTTGTGCTGACTCTCTAACTTACCCTTTGCTTATTTTGTTTAATCTTTTGATTAAAACTATGGCTTTTCCCAATGTCTGAAAATATGGTCAAGTTATTCCTGTACATAAAAAGAACAACAAGCATGATATTTCGAACTACAGGCCTATTACCATTCTTTCCCCTTTTTCAAAAGTTTTTGAATGTGTTATGCATGAAAGGATCTTTTCCCAAATTAAGCAATGGATTTCTCCGTAACAGCATGGGTTTATGCCAAAACGATCAACTGTAACTAATTTAGCTTGCCTTGCCAGTGACATTGTTGATGCTATTAAAACCAAGATACAACTTGATGTTATTTAAACTGACTTTAGTAAAGCTTTTGATCATATCGATCTGGGGTTATTAACCCGTAAACTGATTACTAGCGGTTTTAGTGTTGATTTGTCGACTTGGTTATACTCTTATATTTCAGATAGACTGTATTCTGTAAAGTACTGTGGTGTAAACTCTAGACTATACAGTAATTCCTCTGGTGTTCCTCAGGGTTCCAATCTGGGCCCACTCCTTTTTTTAATTTTTATTAATGAAATTCCCCGGATTCTTAAAACAGCTAAATGTCTTATGTTTGCAGATGATTTGAAGCTTTATATGAAAATCAACTCATTAACTGATTGTGAACTGATGCAGAGAGATGTAGATGAACTGTATAACTGGTCTGTACTAAATAAACTTCATTTAAATATTTCTAAATGCTATGTTATGAGCATTGCTAGGATCCATAATATTCCTTCCATATAAGCGATTATTTGTAGTTTATCCCCGTTGGTTCCGATTCATTTGTTCAGCAATGCACCCTGCTTGCATACTTTTCGATTTTATAAAAATTAGTTTTCAAATCAATAACGAGCATTTCTCCTTTTTTTAAACATTTTATGATCGAAATTTTTTTTATATATTGTTGCGGCATATCTTCTGGAATCGAGGGTGTACTGGTAGAATACAAGAATGCGTCCAAATTTCTGGATAATAAATACGTTTATATTCATAGCAAAAACAGGACAAATATACAGCAAATACTTCGATAACTATCTAACAAGATCACTAAACAAATGTCAGGAACAGCAAAATAGCAATTAAATGCTCCATTAATATCTCAAAACATTGACATATCTCACATATGGATATAGCTTATATATCACGTCAACAACTCTGCAACTTAACGTCGACTCCTTTTATATATTCTCTGGAAACATCCAGAAAGGGCTGGTATCTTCAAGAATATTCATTATTTCGAGAAATTTCTAGTACCTTCCAAAAGTCGTTAAGTTTGGCAGCTCTGCTCTGAGTGTTTAATTATGACAACCCTACGTTGACGTAATAGGAATGGCTGCCGATCAACTGGATGAATTTCCATTTGCCAGTTGAGATCCAGAGTCGGGAACCAAACTCCCATAGAGGATGTCAATCTTTCTTTGTCATGGAATTGAGTCTTCTATAACCAATATAGAATATCTTAAAACCACTTTTCTTCTTCACTAAGACGATTGGTGAGGTCTAAGAACTTGATGATGGTTCGATCACGTCGCTTTGCTGCATGTCTTTTAAGCTTATCTTCCTGCTCTTTCTAAGAGAGTGGAAGTCTTCGGGGAGCTTGTTAAATCAGAAACAAGTAAAATTAATAAAAAAATAAATATTCAATTTATTGAAGGAAAAGCAATTATGGGTCTATCTTCGAAAATATAAACATAAAACTCTTCAAAAAAGGAGACAAGAGATATTTAAAACTACAATTAATGAGTAAATTGCAAAACACAATATTATACATGTATAAAAGAAATGCGATCAAATATTTTTCATACCCGAAAATTTTACTATTGACTATTGAATGGATTATCAGAAAATAATTATGGAATACATTTCATTCAAGTAATTCAGATCAACGTTTGCTCTAGACACTCAAAAAAGGCCCAAGATTGATGACGATGTTAAAAACTAGGTTGATCACTCTATTCTTGAGACATGGCCAAAATACTTTTCTGCTTCTGATTGATAGTGAATGATTGATTAATCACTGAAGAAAGACAAATACATGTTTCTTAAATGCAATCAGTTTGAAGACAGATATATTTGGAGTGACAGGCTTAATTCGTATTTCTTACACATTCATGTTTTGCACTGCTCAAGACTAATTACTGTAATCCAGGGTTTTAGGCAGCGCCGCAGAAAGGGTAGTGTGAGAGGTGCCCACGCACCAGGTGCTGTATCGATATAAAGGAACCGTGGTGCCTTCATCGATACAATCAATTCGATATATGAAAAGAGGCGCAGTCAAAATTAATTTGAACCAGACGCCAAAAAGAGCAGTTGCATTTAAGTACCTCAATAACTTTGTACTCAAATGCCACTGAGTTGAAAGCCCAGACCGACCGACTCGGACATGGAGTAGTAAAAATGCTGAGAAATGCCACTGAGTGTAAAAGGTGAGTCTATCTACTGGTGGGACAGCCCAGTGGTTAGCGTGCTTGAGGATTGCACTCGAACGACCAGAGTTCGATTCCCTGCTCTTCCCAAACTGTATCCGTGTTTACGCGGTGCATTTGCATGTTAAATATGCGGGGTGGGTTCGTGAGTCTTTCCGAGAGGTCGGTAGTAAGGGGTGGAGGGTACGGTCCCTGTGAATGCCGCCCGCACTGGGTTCCGGTTTAAATTAGGTAGCACTTTCCGGCCGTCCAAAATAGATATTTTACACTTTCGGGTCGTATTTTACACTCGGGATAAAAAAAATGAAGGCTATCTATAGTAATTTAGGTCTATCTGTATCCCGATTGAATGAAGCGGTTTGCAGCGCTCTTAGCTGAGAATTAAGTTAGGCTAACAAACTCGGCAATACAGCGAAATAGAGAAGGCCAATTACAAATATTTATAAGGTTAATTATTTTTCTATTAAAGTCTTTTATAATGTCTAATTATTTGATTAGTTGAAATCGACAGAACATAGCGTGTATACGGCAAGCAATAAATACCTGTAAAAATCGTATCAACAGGACCTGTAACACGGTGAAACCTGCAATGTTTGTTAAAGTTTTCAGTAATATTTTTCTGGATTTCAAATGTGCATTTTTGCTGACGGAGGGCATTTTGAATGGATTTACATTAGATTCAGTGCAGAGTTGTGGTGTAAGAGTTGTTTATTTTTACCTTTCTGAATAGGACAGAAATTTGCTCAAAACTATAATTCGCCAAATAAATGTCTTCCACAACAGTTTTATTGTCGACTCGTCTTCGTTAGACAATATTCTACAACTTTGGAATTGGCTGTTTAAGTCTCGCGTTGCTTCTGATGAGTGCAGTAATCCTAATTATTTAAATCGGGTCGCCCAGGTCTGTCTGAGTCATGTCCAGACACTTCCGTGGCGTCCTGCCCTCTCCCCAGACCTATCCGCTATCGATCATATGTGGGACCAGTTGGAATGCCAGCTGCCTAGTTGCCGCAATCTTCGGTATTTGGAACGTAGCGTCCAATAAGTATGGACTCGTCTGCCGCAGGACAACATTAGGAGTCTGTTCGACACTTGCCGGAGCTGCTTGTATCACAGCACGAAGATGTGCGACGCGCTAATTGAGAATGACCGGACAGTGAACTACAGCTCCCTCCATACGTGTTCTGCTGCGCAGATTTTGTGATCATGTATATCATTCATCTGTATCCGTCCATCAATAAAATTTCGAGTCCATCCTATGCTTCCTTCTTGGTGCGCAACATTCATTGTCCGCGAGTGTACATTGTTCGACGATAACACCTCTATAGCTTGATAAAATATTTCATGTCATTATAAGCATTATTTTCTTTATAAAATTTATTTATCCCTCACATTATACAGAATCATACAAATACCTAGTTAAACATGAAAGTTATTTTTCTATTATTATCGAAGTAAGCGAGTTTTTATATAACATTTAGAAGGTATGTCGTAAATTTAATAACAGGATCGTTTAGAGAGTAACATATGTGCGAAGAATTTAATACATAGTTCAAATTAAATTTGAAATACTTCATAAAGAGTACTCTACAACTCTGTGATAGTTAAGACAGGCATAAGAAATATATCTCTAGTTTCAGGTTTCATTTCGAATCATAATTAATTCTGAGCATGCATGCATAACTCTTCTCTTACAATTTGACTGTGGTGTAATTACATCATAGTTGGAGCCCAGAAAATTCCGTAAGAGCAGTATTTCACGCAGTTTGATTGCTTTACTATCATTTCAAGCCTGGTGACGTTTTTTGAAGCGAAAATATTTGACAACTATTCAGAGACAGGGCAGGTCTGAGGTATCCCAATGCCATTTCATTTCCTCTATATAACTTGGGTTCTTTAATTAACTTGAGTTGTAAACAGACCATTTAAATTCAGTAGATTTATAATTTATATGTTACATTACGTTTTGTATAGATATATGTATACTTTTACCTAGCTTTTCTGGAAATACTTCTACCTCATTTGGTCAGAGCAAGGAGATTCGCTAAATTAGTGTAAGAAGTACGCTTAAAGATATACTGTAATCATTACCCGATAAAATAAAATAAAAGATTAATCAGGCATGAAGAATTGATTATGAAACACTTTCTAACAGAAATGCAATTATATTTAAACATCTTTAAAATGTGATACATTCAGCGGTAATATTTTTAAAATTATCACAGTACTAAAAATGTCTGACGTGGGTAACACATGACTTTCCTTATATACTGCAATGAATTTATTTTTTTCACAGCCAAAAAATAATGTATAAGATTCACGGTAATGTGTTTTTAACGTTGAATTGTACATTTGCCGATTTTCCGGATGACAACATTTTACAATTCAAAGTACCCAGTTAACTCACGTACCCAGTTAATCTGTTCGCTCAACACTAAATAAACAGTTATCAATATTAATAGCGCCCCCAATAAGCTATAATAATATTTTAGTAATTAATTCATCAATTGGGCGCCGTTTTTATTAATTTAGCGTCATTTTCGCAATTTTGACAATATTTTCGCCAATCTGAGGCAAAATATCGCGAAGTTGCCAATACTTTGTTAGATTATTCGCAAAGTTTGCCAAATGAATCACCAAGTGTTACTGACAAACGGAGAGAAGAGCGTTTCTTATATCCTAGAAGGTATACCCAACATATAACGGAAATTAGAATTTGCAAAACATGACTTCTCATTTAGCGTAATTTTTATCAATTTGGCGTAATTTTTGTTACTTTAGCAACATTTATAATAGTAGCCAAGTTGATAACGTCCCACTAAATTTCTCGCTAAGTGTTACGGACTGACGGAGAAATGAGTTATTCTTATAGTCCACTCTTTTGTTCTTCCCAATATATTGAACTTTCATCAATTAGTCGTAATTTCATTGATTTAACGTCGGTTTCATCAATTTGGCGAATTTTTATCAATTGACAATTTCGCCAATTTGGCAACATAAGTCAGCAAGTTGGAGATATGCCCCACAAACATATGCCCCACAGACCGTTTCAACAAATATTTCATTTTGGTAAAGTCATTTTTACGGCAGTTATCGTGCCAATGGACAGACAGACAGCACAAATGAGCAAAGTTATAAACACTTTACAATTATGTTGGAAAGTGTTAAACATTGCTCAAATGCAGGTTCAGTACACATATAAACTGGTCAACTGCTTGGAAAGGCAAGACATATCCTTTTTCGTCAAGATCGACAAGAAGCGCGACCTCACTTATTCAAGTCAGATCGACCACTTAGCTTGTGATTAAGGTGTATTTGCAAAGTTTGTCTTTTATTAGTATCAGAAGTTAATGTTGAAGGCATACAATCACCAGCGAAGCCCATCGCTCCGGAAATGAACGTGGGATGGTCTTGGATAAGGCTCGCCTATAGAATCTTCAGTCGCGGGTGCTCGAAGTGAGCGCTACCAAGATAACTGCACTTTGGAATTGTTCGAGAGCACTAGTTATTACAATTTACAGAGAATAGACCACCAGAATATACAGCTTGAGTGCAAGAAATGTGATCAAACGACAGTGAATGCTGGTGTAAGGGATGAGTCGGCAGACAAATGTTTATTTAGTCCAACACAGGTCTGCAAATATACAGAAAATCTGAATCAGAGACAAAGCTAAATGGCTTTTGCCGCATAGTTTGCTGCATATTGCATCATATAGACTACAGAAGTACAGGTAGTTATCTGGTGATCTTAATAATTTCGCCTTTCAGTGTTTATGTTTTTGAATTTCCATTTAACGATCGCCTGACGAATTTCTCTAAATTACAATTTTTATAGGATGGTGAACGCTAGATAAAATATTTTTATATACAGGGTGTCCAGTTCTATCGGTTCCCAATGGCTATTTCTTCAACCATTAGTCACAGAGATACACTTCCAATTGCAAAAATGTTTTAAATTTTAAAGTCTATTATCTTAGAAACAGTTTAAATCAATAAATGCATTTCTGGAAGAAATACGAAATATAAATTTTATATACAGTCCCCCGGTCCTACCAATTATATTTAGGAAGATCATCGTAATACAAGTTTATGCAAAAAAAAAAAGAAAAAAAATCATCCTTTTACGACCAAAATTAACCGACTTATAGCTGTTTAAAATTGGAGCACTTTTGTGAGGAGAAATGGTCAATACTGTCCTCGATTGGTTGGTTGCCTGAAACCGGACATTTTTATGCTTGGAAAAGCAACTTAAGTCATAAAGTTTGATGCTTCATAATTCGTAAAGGACATTTTTTTTTTTGCATGAAATTGTATGAGGATGATTTTTCTAAATATAATTGGTAGGACCGGGGGACCGTATAAACATTCATATTTCGTATTTCTTTCAGAAATGTATTTATTGGTTTATACTGCTTCTAAATTAATAGATTTTAAAATGTAAAACATATTTGCACATGGAAGTATATCTTTGTGACTAACGGTTGAGGAAATAGCCATTGGGCACCGATAGCACTGGACACCCTGTATGAAATTGCAATAGAGAAAGTTATTTCTAATTTAACAAAGTTTATTTTTATCTACATTGTTTTACCCGAATCCACTGACATAAATTACTTCAGACAGTAGCATTTAGCAGGTGAACTGCATATACTCAGTATTTCACTTCCCATGACTTTCGTTTTGTGTAGTTATGTTTTTTTAATATCATGATAAAAATAATATTATAAGAGCATGATGCATATCAGATATATATATTATACAGAATATTAATTTAGAAATTTGCTGAAATTTATCTTGAAGGAAGTGTTTAAAATAATGATTTATTTATTAAATTATTCTTCAAACACTGTATTTTTATTTGTCTGAAGCCTGATTACGATATTTATAAAATTTTACTCGAAAAAAAATGTAGATTTTAAATTTTTTATCCCGTAAAACCTATGTTCCAGTTGATTGTTGTAACTGATAGTAATTGACAGCGAATGAGATAAATGAAGTTCAATCAGTTGTAATAATTAGTTAATCATGTAATGAGACAGCTATAACAGCTAATGAAGCCTTTGATGTTGAAGAATAGAATAGAGGTAGATTTCATGTTGAACGAGACAATCTTTTTATCTGTTTCAGCTAATTATGATTGATAAACTGAAGTTTTGTGGAATTGCCGAGGTATTAGTGATTATTTTATGAATTTCTGATTATTTAGTTGCCGTTGTCAGTGATACATGTTTTCTTGTTGGCATGTGCTAGAGGCTAAAAATATCCAGGTTAAAGGGTTTAACCATTAAAAAAATGAAATAAATGCCCGAAAATCTACTTGGCTGTTTTATACATTTATATTCCACACTATTTAGTTTTGCTTATCGCAATCATTATCCGAATGGTAAAATATGTATGTATATTTTTCAGAATTTGTACACAAGGTAATACACTATAACAAAAAATCGACACACCAAAAAGGAGTTGTCCGATTGTGATAAAAATTGGAGGATGTGAAGAACATACATAAAAAAGAAACGATTAAAATTTTAGAACAATTTAATGATTTAGAGTTTGACCGTATACAAATGGAGGAAGTCAATAAGGCATTGACCCACCTGGGTGCCATCTGTTCCTGGGTGCCAACTTTATCAGTCTATGCCACGCCGGGTGCCATCGTGCATCCAGGCCAGCCTGGATGCACGATGGCACCCGGCGTGGCATAGACTGATAAGGCATAGACATAGGAAATTATGCTATAAAATCATTAAAAATCATATAATCTGAAAATTGTTAAAATTCTCTTTAATTCGATATTTTACATAATATATCGACCCATAAACTTTAATAGCGGTGGAAGCATTCTTGAGCAAAGCACGCACACAGATTTACACTTCAAAATCACAGATTCAAAAATTTTCGAGAAAACATTATTTTATACAATATCAATAAGTACGTAAGTACACTTTGTCTAAAGAATAAGAAAAACTCCGTGATTAAGCAAAAATTAATAAAACAAAGCAGCATATAACTGTTTCGACGATGCGTTTGATACAAATCCAAAATTATAAAGATGGAATGTGCACAAATGGAAGAAGCAGAGTGTAATATATACGAAAGTCATGGCTAAAAAGTTCACCTTAAAGTGCTAATCAGAAAACAAAATGAAGAACTGCTAAGCCAATTCGAAACAGGAACAGACACACAAGATGCACCAAAACCCAAGAGAAATGTCCCATGTCCCAACAAGGCGATACAAGTAAAAACAAGATCAAATGAGTATCTAAAAGATAATATTAAGACAGAGCGATATGCAAGAGTCTCAACCGATACGAAATTGGATTTTTTACTAGGACTTAAATGTTGACCTGAAGGAAAAAAAAATGCTTTTGCCTAGCAAGAAATAAGCGCGCTGAGAATTATATCAGATGTAACAGATACAGATGAGATGACAAGGGGATCAGTTAGGATTTGGAACCGATGTGTTGCTTAGTGTAAGACGAGAAAAAGTGTCTTAAGTACCGAGATGAGGTACGGTCTTTTGGAGTACTATAACTACAACTCAGTGATGATATACAACATAAAGTCCATAACTGCTTACTAAATATGCCAGTGCCTCAATTCAAAAGTATGTGCCGATTTTATTTGAACTCAGGTCGAGTCTTTATCTTTTTAAGTAAATTTCAATTTAAATTGGTCTCACATGTAATCCTCCCCTTCTGGAGCACTTTGTTAAATAACAACTATGTAGGAAGCATCAATAAATATTGATGTTTATAATTACGATTGGTTATTTCATGAATAATGTATTTATTTTTAGATATGATAAATGGGTTCGCACTTAACCTTTTGCTTACAGGTGATTGGTGAGTTAATGCGTCACAACGACTAACTACTTTTTTCACCACACATATATGGATACGGAAGTATTTCTTCACTATTATAAGATCACCCTTTACTAATTTAGCCTAGAGACTAATTTAGCCTAGAGAAATTGAACATTTTAGACAATGCGGCAGAGTAAAATTAACGTTATTATACATAAAATATAAGATGTTTACTTGCACCAATTATGTATGCTTACGATGTTGCGTTTTCCATTGTTTCTACGCTTACACTGTTAATACAGATTAATTGTATTTTCTTTTTTTAAATCGTTTTAAAAAAAGTTATTTTACAATTTTCGTTGTGGGGCAAAACTGATTAGCACTAATTTTGTAAAGCTCTATAACTTTATAGTTGACTTTACCCCATGTATCTAACAGGAAGCAAGATAGCTCACCCCCCCCCCGTACTCACTGAAAAATTGGGCCCGACACATAAAGTTGACTCATCATGTAGCGCCATAGCGGCTTCCAATTGTTAAGAAAATTAAAAAGTTTCACTGCGCTCTGCCTCTATTCAAATACAGACAATGTTCTCCAACTTTATAAGTTTTTGTCAATCTCGCTTTGATACCCAGTTCCGTATCTCATATTAATGCGATTACCGCTATTAAGTAAATCTACGAAACAATTCTGATCTGTACGGATATTTTGATTGATAAAGGATAAACATTTATTTCCGTGACTCATTTCAATATCATCCATACATAAAGAGAACTGTCCGAAAGAGAGTATTCATGGCTATTTAGTCATATTTTTACTCAGAACTCATTTTAGGGCACATTATTGATCTTTCGAATATACTGCTGTAATATATTTGCGTAATGGTCGTTTTGCGTGCTTCCCACAGTATAGCGGTGCAATGTATTGGCTACCAACGAAGCTTTAAATATCTAGAATGACCTTAGCCTGTTAATGTGGATAGATTATACAACCGAAATACCATTTAATGAGTGTGGACGTATACATAAAATGGCAATTTCAAACGAATTATCGATTTCCGACATATGTCTATGGAGATAAATTGTTTTTAAAATAATACTGACTCTGCGGAAAATCGAACCATCATCTTCGGTTGGTTAGGACGATCCATTGAGTTATTGTACACTTAAGTCCTTATGTATCCCTTTCGCTTATGATCTGAAGTGTTATGGAACTACAGAAGTACTGACAACTAACGGGAAAGTTACTATGTTATTCCGATTGAGAAAGTTTACAGAGGCGAATTGAAAATGTTAGAGCTCCTATCTGGAAAGCAAAGCACAGCAGAAATTTTCTATTAAGGATTCATAGCGTGTAGTATGGAAATATGCTCTGTTTACATGTAATATGTACGCAAGCGATAAAACATGACGCCAATAAAATTATTAATAATTGTACTACATTATTCTTTTACATTTATTATTGATTGCAAAAGTATAATTTTAAATATTTGAAAATTAATTTATTTTACCGGTATTTATTTTTCCAAACATATTTCTCACCATTTCGTTCAGAAGTACTTCAGTATAACGAGACACATATAATTATCGCTTTTCGTTGACCTTCCTTTTTATCGTATGTCAACAATTTATATACGACCCGCATGTTTTTTTATACTAAATAGAGAAATCTATAGAACTTAGTAAATAAAATTGTTTGCTTATCGTGTCTCGCTTATGAGATAGAGATTCTAATTTCTCCAATTCTCCCCCAGGGGCGCTGCAAACTTTCTCAATTAATATCTCATAGTCACTTTCCTAGTAGTAGGCCTTGCTTCTGCCACTGTAGAATATTTCAATCGCAAATTAAAAATATGAATAAGGACTTAAAAGACGGAACCCTGAATTTTCTAATAGTAGACCTTGCTTCTGCCAATCTAGACTATTTAAATAGAAAATTGAAGGGGTGAATGTGGACTTAAAAGAAGGAACAGACACACATACATAGTTAAAACAATGGTTGATTTTTATTCACAAGTGATAAAATGCGTTAAAACCTGTCATATATTGCAATTGATTTTCTATTATATATCAATGACTTTCTTTTACGTATACCATATTATAAATAATAAATAAATAAACATAATATTTATTCAGAAATATCCTTCCATAAAAAGTGTTTTCTCTCATCATTAGCTGAATAAAACTTCCCCCCTGCGGCACTAAAATGACTCTTCATAATCTAGAATAAATCACGTATCAAGGAATAAATTAGTTGTCGTGGCAACGCTCTTGGGGAGCCATGCACTGAAATTTCGCATCTGCCAAATTTAATAACAATGCTTTTCTTTTGCATATAATGTATTTTAAAAAATGAATAAATAAACATAATATTTATTCAGAAATATCCTTTCATAAAAAATATTTTCTCTCATCATTAGCAGATCACAACTTCCCCCCTGCGGCATTAAAATGACTCTTCATAATCTAGAATAAATCACGTACCAAGAAATAAATCAGTTGTCGTGGCAACGCTCTTGGGGAGCCATGCACTGAAATTTCGCATCTGTCAAATTTAATAACAATGATTTTCTTTTGCTTATAATGTATTTTAAAAAATGAATAAATAAACATAATATTTATTCAGAAATATCCTTTCATAAAAAAATATTTTGTCTCATCATTAGCTGATCACAACTTCCCCCCTGCGGCACTAAAATGACTCTTCATAATCTAGAATAAATCACGTACCAAGAAATAAATCAGTTGTCGTGGCAACGCTCTTAGGGAGCCATGCACTGAAATTTCGCGTCTGTCAATTTTACCCGAGGACATAGGTGTGTATGAGTTTTCTTCCAAAAGTATGATGGGAAACTGTTAGACTTTAAGACGAGCAATTTCACATTTTTTGGAACATTTAGGGATGAACTACTTTTATAATGAATTTTATTCTTGAAATAGATGCATCAATAAAGATAGCTTAGTATTTAGAAAGTTATGTCTCTTATTTGACTTAGTGATCTTATACGTCAATAATTTCCAGCTCTGAGTGATATCCAATTGTACAACTTAGGGGGATATTTGTCGATCAGACCTTGCTTTCAATTTCCTTATATAAACTTAAGGAACTCACAGTCCCTCATCACTAGTTAATTTAGTTTTTAGAAATATCCCCGATGTTTTTCAATCACATTTTTTTTTATCGGGGATGGTCCCTTTCAGGCATGATTACTTAATAGACGTAGCATGTACACAAATGCCCTTTACTTGCCAACGTTATTGGAGTGCTTAAAATTGACTTATAAATCTATACATAATAGTATGGAAAAGCAAAAAAAAAAAAGAATACGGAGGTCGTGTGGGTCAGAAATTGTTTAGTTAACATATATACTATACAACTTCTGATTTGTCCGACCTTCGCATTTTCCTACTTTTTACAATTCCTACAAAGTGTTCGTAATAAAATATTTTGTTCGAAATTCGGCAAGATTATTGCTGTTATCACTTAAAATAAGAATATATAATTCCATGTAATTCGCTTGATTATTTCGAGAAGTATTGCACTTCCTGCGTAAAAGTTAAATTTCTTATATTTCAAAAAACGCCTGATGATGACTATTAAACAGAAAGACCCACTAAATTTTACTTCAAAGTACCTGCACAGCATTCTATCATTTGAGAATAATTATGTTTAAATTAAAATGTTCTTCATTTTTCTCCATTCCAAACGAAGCGAAATTCACATTTACCTGAATTTTCACGAAAAGTATCTCCTCTTTCACTCGAAAACTACAATAGGTAGGGAAATGAAAATCTGCACACATACGTAAAATTGCACACATATGTGCAGAATCACAATTTCAACAATTGAAACGAACTATAACAGTGCGAAACGCCTATTTATAAACCGCGCATGCTAACTACGCTTGGTGCAAACAACAACTTTTAAATAACTAATCAATGTGCAAACAACTAATTAAAGCGTGTGTATTTCCATGCGTTGAGATTTAGGTATGCCCCCGTATAAAAAATGCATTATTGCAATTTAAATGTGCTTCTTGGATTTCATTGTTTTCCTGTATTTTAAATTGTTTAATTTAATATTCAAATTCTAAAAATGTATATATGCATTAGGATTCCCAAATATTAAAATTAAGTGTTTATACTTCTAATTTCACAATAATTTGTTAAATTAAGTATATGAGTATATGAAAAAGCATGTAAGTATATGAAAATGTATATGAGTATATGAAAAGTTTATGAGTATATGAAAAGCTAATATAATGAAAAATTTACATTCTCACCTCTGTATACATTTCTGATATCAAGACGATCACTAAAGAACAATCGCGAGTATAATATGAAATTTTATGTAAACATACGTTATGTGCAATAACTGCAATTTTTATAATTTCGCCCACTTAGAACTCTGATTATTTAAAATTTAAAACCTTCACTTCATAATTTAGTACCGAGAAATGATAATTCCGAAACAAGCGATAGCCCTCTATGTTGCCAAAAATTATATTTTTAATTACACTAGGAGTGCAAATGGTATTAAAATAATATATATTAATTCAAATCAGACAAATAGAACCTTTTTTTCGGCGTTACTAGCTGTTAATTTTGGCATAAAAAATATTTAAAATATTTTTTACTCAATTTTTAGAAACTTTAAATAGAATTACTTGATAAAAAAAGTTCCTGAAAACTACATGTGTTTCTTTATTCCGATTTTACTTATTTGATATAAGTAGACCTAAATATACAGAATATGTCTGGTTGAGAATGCCGATGGAATCTTCACATTCCAGATATTTTTAATCACGTAACAATTATTTCTTTAAAGTATTACTTTAAACTTCACTACGCTGCAAAATATTCTTTGAGATTTCTCTATAACAAAAAAGAAGTTCACGTTTTCTGTTAGAAAACATAAAACTTGTTGAACCCAAAATCTCTTAACAAGAAATTTTCTGAGACGCAAACACAGACACTCCAGTCATTTAAACTTTGGGATTAAAAAATAACTTAAACTCTTTTGTGTTTAAAAATAATTATGAACAATAATAAAAAGAGCTAAATGGTAATAAGAATTTCAAAACTCTGATGTGACTAGCACATAACTTACCCTACATACTAGAAAAATGTCGATATTGGGATAAAGCAGCAACGCAAATTAGAAGTTACTTTTGACTTGATTTTTCTGAATATAAAAAATATACTTTTTACAGATTAAAATGGATTTTCAAAATTTCATAGAAATCGGTGGATTATTTTGATATATTCCGCCATTCCTGCCAAATTTCCAATATTTAAACAACAGCTTGTAATAACTCCTAAACAATGGTGTTTATTTATGTTTGGAACAAGAACTTACAAATAGTGACCCCATTTAAATGTTCTGTACTTTTCTATTCTGGAAAAGAGTGCGCTATGTTCATGGCAGCGTATTACAAACGATTTCAGCAAGTTTAAAATAAAGAAAAACATATAAAATGACTACTAATTTAAATGTTACTATTTTTTACAATGTTTTACTGATATGTGTTACATTTTCATAATTATGTTTTGAACTTTTACAAAAATAAAAATTGGTTTTCTAAAAATGGAATTTATTTTATTCAATTTCACGAGATTTGCTCCCATTGAGAGATATTGTGGTCACAGATACCATTGAAGAAATGACTGATTCGTATATAACGATGTTCGAAAGTACCATCAAAATCCAAGAATGGGAATTCAACCTCATCCAAATGCTTTTACTTCGCACGTACTACGTATTGTGAGGAAAATATAAAGCAAAACATAGTAAATAGTATCACTGTAATGTTGAACAAGTTGAAAATATCTTTTTAAGAGTTTTCTTATAGTTTGATGGAATACGAACTTTCTTTAACATGTAACGTCACTTTAATATATCTCTAGAGAAGAAGACATAAATATGTGGGTCCTAGACTCTATGTGAATCCTCAAGAGAGGTTCAAAATAAATATTTCATCCAGTCCCAGGACAGAAATTATTTTGACGCAATCAGTGAGTTGGAAAATTGAAAATAGGGAAAATATTTTCAATTATTTTTCACGTAGCTTTATCGCACTGTTCGTTTATAAAACCGATGTTAAATGTCGAATAAAATTATCTTCGATTTTTTAGTTACTTTATTTAACATTGTATTAAAAGTTTTGAAATAATCAAAACATTGATGTATATAATTTTGTACAAAAATCAAAATACAGCACCATAAAGAAAACTTTCGAACTTTCCTGCTTTTCCAGATGATTTTGTGGAACATTCAAATTTTTTAATAGCGTTTTGATTTGCATGCTGTAAAGCATACAGATCTAAAAGACATCGACGGAATCCATCTTGGAAATTTGAGCTTTGGTATCTATCAGGGCTTTAAAAAGCATACAGTCATACGTAGCGTAAGCGTGATATATACCCCGATAGCTGTAACAATACCCCACATGACTATACCCCACATAGTGCTGATTCAAATTTTCAAGTTATATTTTCATTTTAATTGAGACATAATGTATATATTAATGTTCCGGTAAGACCATTTTTTCCTGAACGGTTAGTTGTAGATATATACTTCTACCTACAAAAATGCTTGAAATAAGGTCACAATTTATCTTACGACAGATTTAAAACGAGAACAGTATTGACCTGAAAAAGAAAAATCTAACTTTGTATACGGTTCCACAATTCTGAACTTTCAATTTTACTAGAAGTTTCTTCTTAATGCAATAACATGTAAAACTGATAAGTTCGATTCTTTCATGAGCAAAAGTTAACGAAATATTGCTGTTCAAATATGCAGCAGTTTTTTGTGCTGAGACATTGGGCGTTGAACATAAATTGAATCGCGAATCAGCAATTTTGTAAGCAAATTTATCAGCAAACACCCTGTATTATGTAACACCCTGTATTATGTAGCACCCTGCACCTATAGTAATGTCGGTTATTCATGTTAAGCAGCACTTGACTCTGAGTCATCTGACGTTATTGGTTGAATGGCTTATTATTATTATTTGGCGAATTTTTTAGACTCGTTTGGCTATTTTTGGATATTATTTGATCTTTAGATATTTATATTTAGATCTTTTATATTATCTTTAGATATTTAGATTATTTAGATATTATATTTAGATATTTTAGATATTACTAGTACCAGTAGCGCGATTGTTTTGATGGTGTTGCTTGTCGGGGAGGAAGGGAGAATCCCGCCACTGCTTCACCATTCGTGAAGTCACGAGCCACCCCTGACCTATAGTCCCTTTCTAAACAAATTATTAGATGTTAAATGAATATTTAGGACAACCTGATAAATTCTAAATATATGACATTAAATAAGATGTAAAACAAATATACTGAAATGTTAATTTTTTATTTTATACAGCCCCCAAAATGGTAGATTCACAGTCTTAGGTAAGTGATATAAGTCATCAAATTTAATGTTTCACATTCCTTTAAATTTTGCTCATAAAATAATAGAACTTGTTTTTGTTTTACACATTAATGCACGAAGGAGTGTTTCGTAATTGGGGAATCTTGGATTGAGGGACCGTGCAAGAAATTGTATTTTGCATTATTCAGACAAATACGTTTCTGCATTAAAAACTGTTATAAGATGAATTGCAACCTTATTTGAAACATTTTTGTAATTGGAAAGTATGTATCTACGAATGACAGATCAAGAAATAAAAATCGTTCTAAGACTTTCTGGGACACTCTGTTGTTATTTTTGAGACCCAGACCGTCCGACCTACCAGAAACTGGGACACTCTGTATAATACTTATTTTAAAAACTAAAATTTTTCTAAGACAGCAATCATTGCAGTAAACATTAAAGAGAACGCGTCATATGCAATAGGATTTTAGACGGGACCAATTATCAAAAACATATTTCAAGTGGCCAAAGGAATTTTACACGATGTTGCCTTTTGCTTACGGGTGGGACAGCGTCCATCCCAAACGAAGAACCTCCCAAAAAGATAGGTATTTGACATACCCTATCCCAAACAGTTCGATTCCCCTTTGCAGGCATTGGCGTCCGGACGCCATTGCCTGCAAATGGTCCTTAGAAAACGTAGATGCTTAGCAAATGCAGCCTTAGTAGATGTCCTTAACAAATAAAAACTTCTATATTTGTTAGAGACCCATCTCCAGCGAGTCTGAGGATACGAATGTAAAGCAGAAAGCAAAAATAAAAAATTCCCTCGTGCAATTCCCAAACATCAAAACGCATAAGTACAAGATAACACATAAGGGATTCAAACAATAAATTTCAGGAAATTTCGTCGGATAGTTTTTCAACAAAAATTGATACATACATTGCACTTACAGATAAACGGACGTAACACTGAAAATTGTTGATTTCTGTTCTGAAAGTGCCATTCCGTCGAAAATTGAAATTCCAATTTTCGACACTACTCTTATACATTTTCTATGTATGGTAATATCATGGTAATTTCTACGTATAGCAAATAGAGTGATAATAGAAACATCCGATTAAACGAATTCAAGGCTTCATACTAACCATAGCTGCTATCTCATTAATATGTATACTACAAATATCCTTCCTTATAAGAATGTTTAAGTTTATCCACAATTACGTTTCCTTTAAGTAAGACATTAATCATAAAGCATAAGACATTACAGAGCACAATCAAAAACTTCAGCTTCGGATGTAAGTCGGAACTTTTAATACGATTGAAAATTAAAGGAAGGCTGATATTTATGGGAAGCATGTTGCTGTCAGCAGGCAACATTTTCAGCATGCAGGAGAGTTACTATGGCAACCAGCCTGTTGCCGTCCATAAGATTTACTCGACGCTCCACCATTGTGACCTAATGCACTATTTGGAGCGTGTTTTCTGGCGTCCCTAGAAGCAACAAATATTTTACAGAAAGTGAATGATTTGAAGGGCGTCATTTTTGATGAAACGTTTATTTCCCTTTTGCTAGTGTGTTTTTTAAATGAATAAAAAAATCTAATACAGCCTGCGTATTTATTATTGTAAGCAGAAATGGTCTAAGCAGAAACATAGGTTCTATCCTGGATTTATTTTAAAAATCTAATTTGGAAGCACATGAATTTTCCTACAGACTCATATTCACTTTACTTCCACATATTCCTTAACATATTTATGGATAGATTACTTGTAAAGCTTCAAAAAACTGAAATTTTTTGTTTGTCATTGTATTTAAATATCTGATAGGGGCTTTCCCTGCCGACCCATATTCATTTTCTCTTTTTCTTTAATAATTCATTTAATTGTGTTTAATTGCACAAAATGACACTGTATTTGCACTTTTAATTCAATTTTTGATTTTTTTTAGTAACTGGGCATTCTTTCAGAAACGGCGTAATAACAATGCGAAAAAACTAAAATATCTCGAGAACGGTTAGTTGTATAGTAATAGGGATGGTCTTATTCATATTTATGGATAGATTACTTGTAAAGCTTCAAAAAACTGAAATTTTTTGTTTGTCATTGTATTTAAATATCTGATAGGTGCTTTCCCTGCCGACCCATATTAATTTTCTCTTTATTTCTTTAATAATTCATTTAATTGTGTTTAATTGCACAAAATAACACTGTATTTGCACTTTTAATTCAATTTTTTATTTTTTTTTGGTAACTGGACATTCTTTCAGAAACAGCGTAACAACAATGCGAAAAAACTAAAATATCTCGAGAACGGTTAGCCGTATAGTAATAGGGATGGTCTTATTGTTTTTCTCCGTTCTAATTCCGTATTAAACAAGAATTTAATTGATACATTTGAGCATGCGTAGTCTTTGATTTTAGATATTGGAGGGGTTTTGCGGGTCATTTCATAAAAAAGTAAGCTTCTTCTTTTCGGAATCGTACCAAATCTAATCAACACTAGTATATTCCTCAAGTAACATATCTACCAAATTTTGTGAAATTTGGTTGATTCGTTTTTTGGTTAGAATGGATACATAAGATTTTTACGGGCCGTTTCGCAAAAAAGTGGGTTCTTTCATCCCGAATTGTACCAACATCTAATCAGCCACAGGGTCACACACTAGAGACTTACCTATAAAATTTTATGAAATTCGATCGATTAGATTTTGAGTTAGATGAATACATGCATTTCACAAACAGACACATACAGACGTCACCCTAAAAAGAGTTTTTTCGTGTTCTAGTGGTCCCAAAACGTGTAGATACATCGAAAACTCCAGTTGCCATTTTCGACACCATTCCAATACTTTCCTTATACATTACCATGTATTGCAGGGAAAGTAAAAATGAAGCCCTGTGAAACATTTAACATAAAAAATGACTCATAGTCATTCTACTTCACATATCCCTTAACATATTTATGGGGATATTAGCTAATTAGCTATAAAGCTCAAAATATCATTTTTTTTATTTACCTTTATATTTAAATATGAAGCACATTGAATCATTTAACGTAAAAATTATATAAACAAAATTCGTATTAGTGCGGATTTAAAAGCCAAAATGGTAAAGTATTGTAGAATGTATTTAAAAATTTTGAGCTGCAAACTGATTTTCTCAGAGCTACAATTTTCCACTTTGTGCGCACTGCAATTTAAAACACCTACCTGAATTTAAGTGTATAATATGACCACAATTATTTATATAAATAACTTACTATAAAATATTGGTAGTTATTTCAATTTTTTAAAGTATAAATTTCAAAACACTATTTTATTTTTTAAAATATGTATAAATTTGCTTATATGCTAAATTATTCCTTATTATGATTATGGTTTACCCTTAGTTGTAGAAACTGTTTTACTCTCTGTTTTACTCCCATTTAGAGTATACGATCTGCTTAATAGTGGACAAATACGAAGACGCCGCCTAAGTTGTCCAACTACTGCGCGCACATACACACACACAAACAAACATACAAACACACACACACACACACATCGTCCCAAAAGATTTCAAATAGGTTCAGTGGATATTTAATATGTGTATCTGTAAAGATCTCGACATTTTTGTGCAAACATTAATTTTTTATGCAATAGTGTGATAAATTATATGTTAGCTCATACTGCTGTTTTAAATAGTCAGAAATTAAAATTACTTCATTATTATAAAACCTAAATATTCGACTAATTATATCTACCTGTAATATATTAAATTACAGAATAATAGACAATTCTCCCTCTTTGTAGAAGATGCTCTGTCTCATTAACGAGGAATGATATTTTTATTGATCAAGGCTTGTTTACTTTTTAAAGTTAGCAATTATCTTTTAATCTATAATGTTAACTTTGAAATATTTCTAAATTTAGACTTTCATACAATACTTACGAAACACTTTCATATGTATATTATGTATGGAGAATGAAAATATATAAAGAAAAATACAATCGAATTAAAATAGTGATTATGAGATTAATTACCAGAAAAGTTGCAGAAATAAATACTAGAATAATAAAAATTGAGCAAATCTAAGGATCTTAGAGAATTCAAGCACCTAAACTTGTAGGTATAAATGCATGAAGTCCTCATGTATTAAACGACTTCCAAACTGCATACCCTAGGGGGACCAGACAAAGCTGTATCTATGACACTACCGCGACGATATTAATGTTTAATCTTTTAATCTATATAATAATTTTAGAGTGTTTGTGCCATCCCAGAAAACCCCTATGATATAGAGGACAAAATTTTTATATAGTTAAAGTATCGACGACGATACAGAACTTAACTAAACCAGATTTTCGATATTCCTCCGGAGGCGAAGAAAAGACGGAACGAAACCTAAAGAAATCGGAATTTCGATTACCTCCCCCCCCCCCCCGCTCGCCGATCACTTAGTGGTAGAATAATAAGTATCACTTATTATTCCGTGGACATATAGTTTCAATCATGTGGCAAAATTTAATTGAGTTAAATTTTTATTAAGACCATTTTTGGCGCTAAGCACCATTCTTTGTTAAACAATGAAAAAAGTTACAACCTTACTTTTTCAGAGTGTCAGTTTCCATGTCACTGACAAGCTTAAATAATAGTTATAAATAATCCTTTATTCTTTTACACTAGATTTCAGATAGAAGTACAACTTC
Organism: Amaurobius ferox; assembly: GCA_951213105.1. Lineage (NCBI taxonomy): Eukaryota > Metazoa > Arthropoda > Arachnida > Araneae > Amaurobiidae > Amaurobius > Amaurobius ferox. Next base: position 57,671,169 of record OX578134.1, read on the forward strand.
CAATCTGAACGACCATCGCATTCATCTACTTCCTCTTTCATGGTGGCACTCGAAAATCATTGCTATAAACACTGTAGGGTCTTTGATAAATATCAGAGGACTATCCAGATAAACTAGATCTTTTGGGAACTTCAAGGATCCACTACATCGAACACGTAGGATTAAATTATTCGTACGTCGTTGTGAAGATTTCATATTCGAACTAGGGTTTCAACTTTGAATGCGCCACTAGATAGACGACGATTGATACGTAATGATACTGGAACCATAGTCATATTTTCCGTAGTAGACTTAGAATATTACAAATGTTTTATTTCCTATCTTTGCATGTAATTGTATTTTCTCTAGTGTTATACGCTTAATCATAAAATATTAAATACTACTACACAAGTTAGAAAAATTATGTTTAAGGCAGAAAGTTAGAACGTTTAATACGATTGGTAGTTAAACAACAGCGAATGTTTATGGCAAGCATGTTATTTCCAGCAGACAACTATATCTTGCAAGCGGGGAAGTTTCCATGACTACAAGTCTGTTGGTGTCCGTAAGATTTATTATATGGTCATTCGATAGGCCCAAATGCACTATGATGAATATGTTTTTGAACATCTCTGAAAGCTACAATTGTTTTAGTCTAAGCTCACATTTTGGAGGGCGTTGGTTTTACACCTCCCACCCCTGTTTTGTCATTTCGTCATTAAAGATACTGGCTTTGGATCATCAGAAAAACAGTAATAATAATTAACGGAATTTGTATTAGAAATCACACAAATTAAATTATGCTAGTGAAATGACGGACATTTTGCATTATAAGTAGTTTAAAAAACCCGTTTATTCATGGGATATGTCCCGTATACTAGCAATCACATTGCAGTGTCAGTTTGTCGGAATACACAGATATACTAATTCCACCATGCTGAATCCAAATCTTAAATCCGTTTTTCAAATTACACCTCGGGTTTGGAGAAATAGACTTTCAAAATTTATCCGTTTTTGCTATTTTTGTAGTTATATTTCAGGCCGAAGGCGTTCACTTAACATGATATAATTGCAAAGCCATGAGACTAAAAGGAGATTTGTATTCAATCATGGATGATACCACATCCATGATTCAGCTGAATAGGAAAGATAATATTGAGAGGTCATCTAAATTTAAAATTTCAGAACCATGGAGTTAGACTTGATTCCTGCTTTATCTTCAAATTTATGTTTTGAACCATAGCCACCTTTATCTAAAATGCTTATTCTTTCCTCCGCGAAAATAGGTAACAATCCTAGCTCAAAATGACCGCTAGGTGATGCTAGTTAACATCTAAAACAACGTTATTGTTTTTTCATTTGACTAAGTGACCACCTTAGAGGACTCGTTATATTTATTTAATTTTTATCTTGTTTTAAAACTTTTTGAATTTCTTGTATTTTTAAATTGCAATAGCTAGCTTTTTCTAAGGTTTATTGTGTACATCAAATAGCATGAAAGACTATATAAATATTTTTGAATTTCCCTCTGAAATCAATCGTCGGGAGAAATGGATTAAACAAGAGAATTTTCAGAAAAAGTTTGTATACGTGTATGATTTCGGCACAAATTACCCTGCCAACATACCTAGGTTAAAGTGTGAACATTTTAAATCTATCTTGTTCTTAGCAATTAAGAAGTTGTTGACTTTTCAAAAAAAGTTTGTATACTTGTATAATTTCGGCACAACTTAAACTATAAAACTGTATTATGATCAATTGATCCAAATAGAACTATCACTGCTATGCTAGTTGACACAATGAAACATGGTACATAGTGACTGTGGTTTATATACTTTGCATATAGCACTATACATTTAAAATTTTCATTAAAAATTTCATATTGATATCTATAAAGAATGTTTTTTATGTTTGCTTACATTTTATTTTATGCAAATTTAAATTAGATTTAATTTTACAATAACCTTGAGCGAAACTGAAATTTCTATCCAGCAATGAATCTATCTATCAAGATATCAAATTCACATCGTCTACGATCTTTTAAATCGTCATCATGTTCTAGATGTTACCGCTAGATGGCGAAACTTAACATCTTTTCTAGGTGATTTCCACTTTTCAACAATAGAAAAGCGAGAAATGAACGGGTATTTCAGATAAAGGTGGCTGTGTTTAAACAATGCAAATAATGTTCATAGGTAGATTAGTCGGAACTGAATTCTATAACCCTTTGAGTTAGAGGGAACTAGCCCATGGTATGACTAGAAACTGAGAACTTGAAATAAAAAGAGTGGGGTGTAAACTTGATAAATTCGTTTGTTAGACGATCTCTGGGAGCGTAAATTAATTGCGTTATGTTAAGGGATAATATAGTATGTAAGTTTTGATAAGGAGTCGCATAATAGTAATATTGAATGGGAAGTGTGCATGTGTATGTGGATATTAGGAGCAAATGGGGGGGGGGTCAACGGGAGTTGACGCCCGCCGGTTCCTGTTTTGCATGTATGATCGCGATGTACTTAAATGGGCGTAGCGCAGGAAACTTGCGGGCTTTGCTGGTATCACACAATCCGCAAATACCGTATAATACAATAGAATCGGATTTTTGTTTTCAGAAAGCTGCTAATTGGTGATCGCATAATTTAGATCTGATTGTTCAGGCAGTAATCACATAGATCTTGTAGTGTGTATGGCTCGCATGTGTCTGTGGATAATGGGGATCGGATGGCAGTGTAGGCGATAGTTAATGTCCGCTGGTTCCTGTTTTCCATGCATGGCATTGTATACATGGACGGGCATAGCGCACTAAACGCGTGGACTTTGCTAGTTTTATAAATTAACGAGCAACAAAATTGAAAAATATTTTTATTCCCATATCTGCCTTCATTTAAACTTAACAAAATAACGAACTGGAATACAAATTGGTTGAAGCAATTTCTAGCTATATGTATAATCATTACAGAAAAACAGAAACTGCTACTTCAATCCCTGTTGTTCAGGAATGCCATCATGCAACTCTTAAAATTATAGTACACATAATTGTTTTTTGAACGTAAAATTCGTGACATTTTAAAGGCTTTGAAAGGAATCGTGACTCAAATTTCCATTCGAACCGTAAATAATTGAATAAATAAAGCGGGATATAAGTGAATTTAAACTCAGTTGCATGCATAATAAATTTAAAATGTTTAAAATACTTCTGTATCTAAAATTCATTATACATTTTCAGCATAATATGTCTCTGTAATTGCTAATATTCAAATTAGACTATCTATCTGCTCAGCAGAAAGTTAATGCTAGTCTAATTCGTTAGTATTCTGTGAGGTAATCAATTCAGTATCGCTGTCTCTTGCATATTCATTGGAGAATCCCTGTTGTATTTGTACCGCTTTTGATTTAATCCAAGCGTTATTATGCTAGATACTGTGTATTATATTCAAAATAAATTTTATTGGCGTTTTCTCGTGATGGCTCGGTTGCCAGATTGCGGGTTCGAATCCGCCTGCTGACATGGATGTTGTTATGTCTTATTGGGGCAGAAGTCAGACATCTACCTTCGGATGCCTCGGGTCTTTGACTAAACAGAAGCAGTGCACACATTCTTCCTTAATAAATATGTTAGGGACACGACACCAACCCAACCAACCAACCCACCATACATTTTATTAAACTCCATGAGCTAAATAACTAAGGTTAGTCAAGGAAAATCCTTACATGGCTTTAGTAATGTAGTTTGTAGAATAAATGACTTCTTTCCGGCAGATCATTGCACGATAGAAATATTGTAATATTGTAATTTTTGTGAAGTAATAATATGGCGTGACGATGGCTGGATATGATTGAGGTTTCCCAATCAGTCTTATCAAATAAAGCAATTTAATGCTTATTATATATATAATTCGTGTGCTTATTTTATATATAATTCGTAATTTATTTCTAAGAAACATTCATAAATACTTCTTATCATTGTACAACAAGAACTCACAAGAGGCCCATTTCAAAAAATTAATCTAAGCTTCTGTTCGCATATTTTTATTGTACTGAAATTATTTTAACACGCTTATCATAGACTCGTGGGAACCATTAGCATCAAAAATTTATATAAAAAGGAACTGCCTTTATAAAAATCTAGCACGAATAGAATTAATGATTCTTTCTTGCTAAGTGCCAGAATACACTAGGAGCAGATGGGTAGTTTTATTTAACCTATTCAGAACTAATAATTAATACTGTAACATGTAACACATGGTACAGGTATTTGTAATATTTCAATTTGCATTTTTACTATTTTATGATTATTTGCATTAAGCCTTTAAGGGAATAACTACATCAAAATGTTATTTATTTGAATTTCGGAATACTGCAAAAATAAAGGGGATTTGTTTTCTGAAATTCCATATTCGTATCTTATAATTAGATATGACGTTAGTATAATACTATGATGCATATATGATTCTTCAGTATCTGTGAACTTTGCCAAAATGTATATTTTGAGTAAAAGTGTTCAGGATAATTTTTAACAAACGTCTATAAAGTCCATTCGTAGGTATCCTGTGTGAAGTGCTTCATAATTCAAACGACTTTAAAAAGAGAACTAACTATAATTGAGCAATATTGGATAGCAATACATTGCCATGCATCGTCATAAATAAGTAGGTGGCATGTTGAAGTCCTACACGTACATATTTCTTGAAAGAAGTGCAAAATATTTCCCCCTCAATAAGCTATTTAACTCAATAAATTGAAAATAAAGCATTATTCTTATGTTCTGGAGCGTAATTGTGCCCAGTTTGATCCAATTATCTTTGAATTTATCTTCAAAATTAAATGAATGAAGTTTGAGATTTAATGTGTTGTTGTTGAGACCCAGACCTTCCGACCTACCAGAAAGGTGTAAGGTAACTTTATGGACGGCCGGGAAGTGCCACCCAATTTAGACCGGAACCCAGTGGGGGAGGCATCCACAGGGACCGTACCCTCCTTCCCCTACCACCAACCTCTCGGAAGGACTTACGGACCCACATGTTTAACGTGATCGTACTCCGCATGAACACGGCGGCATTTGTGGTAGCGTGCAAATCTAGCGCGCAAACCACGGGGATACCGCACCCGAGATGGCCAACAGCACGCGGTGTTCCGAGGTGGTCACCCACCAAGTACTAACCGCGCCCGATGCTGCTTGACTTCGGTGATCTAACGAGAACCGGTGTTTTCAGCACGGTACGGCCGTTGGCCCTGAGATTTAATGTGTGATAAACTTCATGTCTTCATTCTCCTTGCAAATTTCTTCATAACAATAATTTGTGAGGAAGATGATAAATATTGCTATACAGCATGTATCTTCATAAAAAGAAATGCGCTGCTTGTTACCAGAATTAAATTCCCCTGCAGTTAAATAGTTTATAATCATTTAAACAAGATCTAGCAGTATTGACAAATACTGATATTCATTTCCATTAATTGAAAGATCTGGCTAATTTGTGTGCAATAAGTTTTAATTGTGAGAAGTATTTATTCCACAATATAATAATTTTGAAAGGTGTCTGACAAATGAAATGGAAAAATATAAAGAAATTGGAATTTTTTTCTTTTTTGCCTACACTTTATATTTTGCACTTGGTTCTACGCAGCAAATGTTATGTTGCAAGCTATATGCACTGTAATTAATTTATATCACGATTTTCTATTGCACTGAGTCTCCCTCCCTCTTTTAATTAATTTTATTTTCTTTCTCAAATGTTTTTTACATGTGTAAAATGTTTCTATATTTTTAGATCAATTTTTATAAAATAATCTTAATAGCAAGTTTGCAAACAACACCAAAGCAACATTTATTACTTTAATCTGTTATAGTGAACAAGTACCACTGATTAGCGACTGGTTGGTTGGTAGCGTCACCCACCCTTCTAGCAATAGTTACTTCACCACTTATTATGTAGTCAATTACAGCATAATTGTAAATCGTGACTTCACGTAGTGCATCCATTCGTTTCTGTTTTGCAACTGTGTGCTTTCCAAGTTTATGGGGTTTTATAAATACAATGCCAAATAAGTGGTTCGTTTACATGGTTCAAATATCCCTTTAAACAATTGACGATACATTTGAACTTTAATATACCATCGAATTTAGAAACAGTAGAGGGCAAAGTAATAAAAATATAAATATTACACACTTCTTCATCATGTAACTTAGAGAGTTTCTAGACATAACACATGATGAATAAACCTGGCACTGCGGACAGGCCTTTGTTTATGGATGGATCTAGAGATCCAAGACTCCAGGCGACAACATTTTAGGGATGTTAAAGGAACTATATGATTTATAGATAATTAATTTAAAAGTTAATTCATTAAAAACATTTAATGAAGATTTGATATGAAATAAATATTGTGAAGTATCCACTTTTCAAAATAAAACCGAAGAATTTGATTATTCTTGTACTTTCTTTATAGATGTCTGGAAACGGTATTATCCCAAACTGTGATAGCTGATGTAGTCCTGTTTTGAAAAGGTGATACGTGTACCAATTTAAAATAAAGTCCTGGTCGCACGCACTACTATAGTTGTTGTTGTCTAAGGGGCACTATATGATCATAAGTCCCTTGACATCGTAACTTACAGGCCCTGCGTGTGGGGACATTTTATTCAGATTGAGCCAGAAGCTCAATCTTATATAGCCTCATAATAAATTTGCCATTGGTCGTTGTCGGCTGTCTCCTTTGTAAAGATATTTTCTTTGGCAGAGAATTTCGCCAAAGAATATCTTACAAATAAATAAAATAATTATATTAGTACTTACCTATAGTGGTAAGCACCGTAGTAGCGAAATAAAAAGCTCCTGCGAATTTCCACTGTATCCCTGCTTTGTGCGGAACCCCTTTAATAATCACAGTAGACCATATGCGATAGTCTTCAGAGCTGATGTTGTATTTCTGAATGAGCAGGCCTTCCACGTAACTCAGTGTGTTCCTCTGAATTTGCTCGTTCTCGGACTCAAGTGCGTCAAAAATGGCCGCCCCAATCAGCAGATATGTGAAAGTGCACACTATCAAGGATAAGGTACGAACGTTTTGTCTCTTCATTCCTCTGAGACGGAATCATATAGTGCGGGTCGTGGAGTGGCGCTGCCCACTGGCACGACAGCTGCACTTGGAACTAAATTTTCAAATTCACTTATTTAGGATTTGAACATCACTTGACAATACCTTTTGCAACAAACACTGGGGATAATGACGGTTTATCCTACTCGAAAGCACCTGATATTTGATTTTTGTAAATGCATTTGATGTAGAAGCTCTATTTAATCATACTTTAATGTAATTAACTAAAAATTACCATTCTACATTTCAAAGCAATTATTGGCTTTTCAGCTTCCAATAGCAATACACCATATATTTTCAAGACTATTTAGTTTCTACGGTCTTATAGTTTAACATACACGTATGTTTCACAATCTTCAATTATGTTATTAAAAGCTTAATTTTGTAATAGCAAATTTTGTATGTAATCCACCAAAAAGTATTAACTACCAGAATTTACAATTACCTGTATGGCGTAATCCAATGGATTTTATCAGTGTCTTAGAAATATGAAATCCAACAATAGCCTAGCGTCTAGTTATATTATAAATCAATGCTTAATTTCAAGATAAAAATCTGTTTCTAACTATTCTTCGATTTATTAGTTACATTATGTAATTATGTAAAACATAAATATATGACCTTACTTTGAGAATGAAAACTTATGTTAGTAGTGTATGGAATTTACATATGAGCTTTCTAAACGGAATGCTGTTACACGGAAATTATTTTTATACATATAGTATTAAAATTACTATACCAGCCATTAATTTCCGGATATTTAAGCTTAGTTGTATGTATAAGTTACTAAAAAAACACTTTTATTCTTCAATATTTAAGAAAACTATTCTTAGACTATTTAAAACTATTCCTAGTTCACAAATTTAAAAATCCAGAATTGATCTAGTTAAATATACTTTATATTTTAAGTATAAATCACATTTTTTTTACACAATGAACACTTATTCCGTTTTGGATTCATCAACGAAGCGTGAAGTATCTGTAATTCTGTTGAAGCACTTTCCTTCCACACGACACTACACACACTTGTTTCTGAAAATGGAAATCACAGAATTCGTTGACACTCGGGTGGCGCAGTCTTTGACACGTTGCTTAAAAATCCAACATGGAACGGCACTTGTACTGAAGCACAGGTGTATTTCCAAACCCTGGAAGAAAAAACAGTAATTTCATGCCATCTGCTGCTTCGTAAATCAAATCAAATGACTGCCTTTCACCAACATTTGTGTGGAAACAGAAAAAGGGTGGTGTTCAGGATACTGCTCGAAGCAGTTGGAACAAATATATTATTGGGCCATGAAAGTTTTTCATTTAAAAAAAGTCTCTTAGTACTTGCTTTAATTTGCTATTGTATCATTTGCTTTTGCAAGTGATAGTAAAAATGATTTGTATGTTCATTTTATATAAGTTCAATTCCATATTTTACATTATTCTTTACAAAAATGTGAAACATTCTTTTAAATAAACATAATACTAAAAATTTAATTTCTTTAATAAAATTCTTTAATAAAAATATGGGTTATTACACATTAAGTAGTTAAATTAATACTTTTATAAATGAAAGAAAAAATCCATTTATTTTATAAACATTTTTTTCAGAAGATTAGATTATTTATCAAAAATAAAACCATATTGCGCACAAAGGAATATATAAAGTTGTAGAAAAAGTAGTTAGCCACTTTTTCACATCGTTTTTTATTTCATTTTAATGATTAGGAAAAAATGAAAATGGAAAATGAGTATTGGAAGTTTTGCAGAAATCCGTTTCCTTTTAAGTACAAGTATTTAATATCATGATTTATAATCAATCATATATTGTACAAATTATAAATATTAATTATACAAATATATATATATATATATATATATATATATATATATCTTATAATATATATATATATATATATATATCTTATAATATATATATATATATCTTATAATATATATATATATATATCTTATAATATATTTATATATATATATATATATATCTTATAAATAATTACAATAGTGTTTGTAAAAAGATTAGTAACACTGTACAGAATTGCGTTTGTCAAGAACACCTTGCCTTTTAAGATGAATACCATGGTCATGTCATCACTGGGAACCTTGAGTTATTGAAAGGGTCTGATCTAAAGAAAGTGTTCGAAATGGGTACAAAATATCGTTTTCATGAGTACCGATTTATTAGAAAGTTTATTGAAGATGACATGGATGGATTCCAGTACAAGATTGAGATGAAATATAGCGTGCCCGCCGATGTTTCTAACGAATGGAAAGAAGTGGTATTGAGAAACTTTATGAAGAAATACAATGATACAGGTGAACAGTGTATTTTGAAACAGTACGATAGGGATGCATTAGAGGCATTGCATAAAAACCTTGTAATAACTTATGTCGATAAGTTAACCGCAAATTATGCATTCGTATGCATAAAGTTATACAATAAGTTACTAATTGAGAGTTACACAGTGATCGGAATGCATATCTACTATTAAATAAATCAAGATTCGAAATAGAAAATCGTATTAAAGCAAAATTCATAAAAAAATAGGTTACAGTGTTAAATCCATACGATAACCATATATAACGCTGATTTCAAAGCTGCACAAATATCTTATTAAATTTTGGTCTACAAGTATTGGGTTCAAAACATATTTAACTATTGCTAATAAAATTATATTTAAGATCTTAGTACGTAATGGTTAAAATTAAAAATACAGGTGTATATTTCATTAATAATAGTAACGAATCCATTAGAAAAATTAAAAATATTCCTTACAGTTTATACTACAAAAGCTATGCACTTTATTCAGTAACATTAATATAAACGATTTGATTGTGATTTTAATAGAGATTTATGATAGTTACACTATACAATCCTGTATTACAAAAAGTAAATATAAAAATTAAGTTGAATTGGTTTTGTTTGAAACTGTATTGCATGATGGTTCCAGTTTCTATAAACAGCTATATGTTATATCAATGGGAGAAAAATGTTCCTCAATTCTGGCAGACATTTATTTAAATAAATACGAAGAAATAACCCATCTTTTAAATTAATTGTTGTACATAAGATACGTTGACGACATATTGGTGGTTTGTGGCAGTAAGGAATATGTTATGAACTTTGGTTTTCATCCCAAATATTTAAAATTAACTGAAACTCCTCTGAACCAAGTTCGCAGTTTAAATTTTATCGATTTATCTACTTATAGAGATAAAAATAATACAGCCGGTTATCGATTATACGATAAACGAAGGGATTTTAGATTTGAGATCAACTATATTATGTTATTGAATTCTAGTGCATAAAAACATGTTCATAAACAGTTATTAATCAATCGTAGCAAACGATTGCATAGCAACGAAAGAGATCGCTATGTATGCGATCAAAGATTTCTGATTGGAGCAATCAAACAGGTATTTCCAAGACAGTTTTTGCGGTTTCTTTGACGTAACCGTAACTGAATGTTATAAATTGTACTTAGATTAAAGTTCGGGTGATCAGTAAATTTACAAGCTTTGTACCAGGGCCGATTATGCTAGTTACATTCCTGTGGTGTTTTCTGGTCATGAAAGCTCTGGTAATGAGTGTGGTTCATGCACCATTGTTGGTGGGACCTCTTTTCATTAGGTATTTTAGTATATTGCAGTGCAATGTTATTATGACTTTATTTTTGTGGTACATGTGTTTAATGTCGTGCCACGTGGCAAGTAAAAGATTAAGGTTTGTTTGGGTATTATGTATTGCCTTGTCCAAGTACGGAACAATTTACTGTATCAATGATTCCACCAATTTACAGGCTAATCATATGACTTTGTTTCACCTTGTTTATCTTAAGTATTCTATACTCTGGCAAAATACCGGCTATCGTGAGTGTCGTGGTGACATAAAGCTTGCTTAACCGGGGAGCGGGGCCACAATTCCCCCGGCCATCTTTTGGTCACCTTGCATTCACTTTCTTTTTCATTCCTTTGTGGTTATATATATATATATATATATATATATATATATATATATATATATATATATACAAATCAGAACTAATGATTTATAATTAAAATCATTTGCAATATATTGTTGATGAAAAATTCTTTCAAAAGAAGACTTCAAAATAAAGGAATTTTGCGTTAGATTTGTAACAGATTGCTGTGAGGGAAATTTCTTTATCTTTAAACAAAGATCGTCACATGTATGACAGTGACGTTGTAGTCACGTGATATCTGGGTCACAGTGTGGCATCATATTTGTGACTTCTATGCGACGTTACGTATTAGTAACTTTTTAACTTCATTGTGATTATATTCCGTGACGTTTCCACAATTTAATTAACACGTAACAATATGACGACATTACAATGACAATTACAATGTGACGACATTACAATGACAATTACAATGTGACGTCACAAACAACCATGAAAATGACGAAAATGACTTCGCAGTGACCTCATTACGACATTGCCGATATGTACTGCGACGTCCTGTGACGTCCTAAAGTCACAGTATGACGTAAAATTTACGTCACTGTGAAAAAAAATGATGTTAGGGTTATTTTTTTAATCTTTAAACCTGGTGGTTTAAAGATTAAAATAATTGTCTAAATTCAAGATATCGCAGGGATATTTTTCAATCGCAAGTAATAGTAAAATTCAAATAACTTCATTAAAACAGCATATACTACAAAATTTGAAAGTGTCGACCGGTTTCAGAACAGCCTTCGAAATTGTGTGGATTCAGCACACACAAGAAGCTCTATCTTCTTCAGAGGAAAATCAGCGAAAGGTCAATTGTGTGGCTGAACATTCTCTTCTTCTTCGACCCAGAAGTTTGACTTATCTGAAAGTGTAAGGTATTTGTTTGGACGGCCCGGATGTGCCATCCAATTTAGACCGGAACCAAGTAGAAGGGGCTTTCACAGTGACCGTACCTTCCTTGCATTATCACCAACCTCTCGGAAGGACTTATGGACCCACAGATTTAACCATTTAACGTTCCCGTACATCGCGTGAACACGGAGGCACTTTGGGCGGAGCAGGTACTTGAACTCAGGTCTTCCGAGAGAAATCCCCTCGCGCTAATCACTGAGCTCTTCCATCACGCCAATCAATCTCTGACGGTCGATGGTTGGGCTTCTTTTGTCGACTTCTTTCTCAGTGTTTGCTCGCCAGAGAAATATTGGCGACGTTTCGCTCATCTTTCTCTGACCAGTGAAGGTTTCGCTTCTTGTGGATCCTGACGAAGAGACTGGTTTTGTCTTCGAAATTGGTTGATATTTTAAAATGTTTTAATATATGTTGCTTTTAATGAAATGCTTTGCATTTTATGTTTTAGCAAGAGTTTCAGTTAAAGTAAAATAGTAATGTTGAGATGCTGTTTAATTAAAAGTCAAAATAAATTCTTATTATTTATGAAAAAAAATAAAAAGAAAATTTTATTCAACACCAAATTTTATTTGATATAAGAATTTACATATCTGGAGTATGTTTTCCACCTAACTTTTCATAAATTCATATCCTATAATTGGCTACATGTTAGTGAAAACGACGAACTTCATGCATTCCACAGATTTCTTTAATATATATTATTCTAATACCTTTCATAGCAGCTAATTTGAAATATCATTTTTGTTATATAAACAATACTAGTACCATTGTTACCGTAATTTAAATTTTCCCCTATATATATCATAGTATAAAAATTTCATTTTTGAATAACATGGGTTTTTATTAAGCAAATTAAAAAATATTTTATCTGCTTATAATATTTGGTGTAATAAATACAAACATAAAACTGAATGATGATACACGCATTTGTTCTTGAGCTGCCGTTTACCCATAGCATATACATTTATACATGCACACATATATATGCACATATGCATGCCTACTTTTCTTAACCTTGGAGCATAATACACTCCCTCACAAATCCCTATTTTTATACGCTTTCGTCTTCAAGTTGTTCTTTAAAAAATAATTTAAATCTTGAAAATAAGTAAGTTGGCAGGTCAGTCAAGTCAATTAATCAGTTGCATTCAATTAAATTATGGTAATGCGTGCCATTTTTATGCCCTGTACGTGTGCATGCTTAGATTTAAAACTGCCAGTTTATTGAACTTCTGTGATTATCCCTGTAATTAGTATTTTTCGTTTTAGGAAGTAATATCATGAAAATTATGTATTGCAACATATTCGTTTTCTAATCATACATTTCAAAATGTTCATTTCCTAATCATTAGATATTCGTTTTCTAATCATGTATGTCGAAAAATTCGCTTTCTATTCATTTATTTCAAAATATTATTTTTGCAGTCATTTATTTAAAAAAAAAATTCTAATCACGTATGTCAAAATATTCGTATTTTAATCATGTATTTCACAATATACGGTTTTTAATTACGTATTTCAAAATATTAATTTTCTAATCATTTATATTAAAGTATTCGTTTTAAATCATGTATTTAAAAATTTGTTTTTTTATTAATTTATTTCAAAATATTCGTTTCTAATGCTGCATTTAAAAACCTTAGTTTTGTAATGTATTTAAAAATATTCGTTTTCTAATTAAGTATTTTAAAATGTTCCTTTTCTAATCATGTACTTTAAAATGTTACTTTTCTAATCATTTATTTCAAAGTATTTGTTTTCTATTGCATATAAATGTATTCGATTTTAATCATGCATTTAAAAATATTTGTTTTCTAATGATGTATTTAAAAAAAATTCGAATTATGTGTTTTAAAATGCAAAATATCATTTATAGTTTAGATTTTTCATGATATATATCCAAAAATATTCCATAGTGAAAGGATTATTCATTCTCTAGTTAATGTGTATGAGAAGGTCGAGTGGAGCACACACTCTAGATATTTGGAAGAATATTTAAGTGACTATTATTTATAAATGCTCTTTAGCGTATGATTTTAAGATACATTATTATACGGTTAATGATGAGAGAAACTCCATACCGAATGTATGGAGCAATTTTGTGTGAAATATCGGATAAAATTTTCCTACATGGTGTTTTATTAGAGTACTTTATTAAATGCATTAAATTGAAATAAAAAGGATTTATTTGTATCAGAAACTTTTCACGTTAAGATATTGTATGAATTATACACATAGAGAAACTATTTTCAAAGAAATCTTTTATTACGAGGATATTTCGGTACGTTCTTAGACTTGATCAAATATTGACTCAACACATCAGTGGATTTTGATTGTTCTGAAATGCTTTCAGATAAGATTATCAATCCATAAAACATTTCAAAGATATAAAGTCTTTGTGAGATCCTTAGTAACATTTGCAGTGTTTATTAATGTTATAGTCGTAGCCAAAAAGAAGAAGAGAATGATGAAAATAAGTTTTCATTACCTTGTGCAACGTGTAAAGCATTATCTATTGATATTTCTGTAAAGCATTATCTATTGTTATTTTAGTAACGTGTAAAGCATTTCTATACTGTAAATACTATATACAGAAATTGGGACAATAACTTTAGAAATCCATTTAAATAAGCAAAATGATTCAGTGCAATGAACTATAGGAATGTTATAGAAATAGCATACAGTAAAAATCTAAAAGTTTTAACCAGATTTACAAGATATAAATCTTAGAAGAAGATAGACGCGATAGTAAACCGTCCTATCAGAAACTCGTCTTGCACAAAACATTTCAAAGATATAAAATCTTTGTGAGATCCTAAATAACATTTGCAGTGTTTATTAATGTTATAGTCGTAGCCAAAACGAAGAAGAGAATGGTGAAAATACGTTTGTATTACCTTGTGCAACATGTAAAGCATTATCTATTGATATTTCTGTAACGTCTAAAGCATTATCTATTGTTATTTTAGTAACGTGTAAAGCATTTCTATACTGTAAATACTATATACAGAAATTGGGGTAATAACTTTAGAAATCCATTTAAATCAGCAACATGATTCAGTGCAATGAACTATAGGAATGTTATAGAAATAGCATTCAGTAAAAATCTAAAAGTTTTAACCAGAGTTACAAGATATAAATCTTTAGAAGAAGAAAGACACGATAGTAAACCGTTCTATCAGAAACACGCCTTGTCTTCAAAATCAGTATAATTCTTTATCAGTGTAATTCTTTATCAGTGTAATCCTTAATCAGTGTAATTCTTTATCAGTGTAATCCTTAATCGGTGTAATTCTTTATCAGTGTTATCCTTAAGCAGTGTAATTTTTTATCAGTGTAATTCTTTATCAGTGTAATCCTTAATCAGTGTATGCTGGTTTCTCAACGAATATTTTTATTCGTAAGCATTCTTTGAAGTAGTTTGAGAAAATTATTGTAAAGAATTAATAATGCAAAATCAATGTTTTAGTGCCATTTAAATACAAAATAGGAACGTGTTACGATATTTGCAAAGCTTTGCAAGTCTTGCATCCTTATTCATTTTCATCTAATTTCCCATAAAATTTCAAAGGTTTCAAGCTTTTATTTATGTATGCTTCTAGATTAGTAGTTTGCAGTGCATTACTTTAAGCTTTAAATATCAGTTGACTGGTACCAGGGTATCAAACGTAGGTCTCTCGGATTGCGCATATGTGCAAGCTGTGCACTACTACGTGCTTGCAAAGGAATTTATTGAATTACTTTTCATGTTGTTCGCATTTTTCTTCCTCTCTCAGATTGTTGATTCGTAGAAAAAAATCTCTCTTAGATTACAGTCACCGAAAATAGAATACATTAAAAAAATATTTTAGAACATATTTCTAAAAATTTCACAAACATACTGTCCTGTAGAATAAACTTAAAAGCTCTTCTGATTCTCACTCTATTAATATACGCTTTCTGATATGAGGAACAATTTAAATGTTTTTCGTATATGAGGAACATTTTAAAAGTTTTTCGTATTTTAAATAGAAAATTGGAACTTGTAAACCACACGCTCAACGCATATCAACCATTTCATGTTTATATACTTTTTTGGCCAATCAAACTATACAACATATATTGCTTTAGATACAAATCGGCTATCGTGTATTGTAAAATACAATACACGACAACCTGGACAAAGTTAATGTCCAGTTTTTTTCTGTTTAGTAAAAAAATTGGAACTTTTCAAAGTATGTTTAGACTAGGAAATGGATTGAATTCCTTTTGTACAAAAAATAGTTCATTCGTTTTCTTTTCGAAACACAGACATTTCAGATTTTTCAGTTTTTACGGGTAAAACTATACTCATTATTTGGGGTTTGTTTACAGTGTGGTAACTTTTATAAGCAAAACTCACAACAACAATATTCTTAATTTCAAATTTAAACACTAATGTTTAAATCGCTGAATAATGTTGAATAATATATATATACGGTTTCAATGACAAAAAAATGCATTTTCAGGGTAAATCAGACAGGGCAGTAGTACCAACCAGAGCAGGTACGCCTCTATTTTGCCCTGATTAGTATTGATGCTTTGCCTGATTTATCCTGAAGAAAAAGTCTCTTTTTTGCCTTTGTAAATAGCATGAAAAGGTTGAATTTTCAAACAAAATATTTACTTTTCGGATTATTTTCCTCAGCAGCCAGAGTGACAAAATATTTCATTAACGGATTAAATATTTTTCGTTGGTGCAGTTATAATTTTTTGTTGAAGTAATTTAATGTACAATATATTACTATTAACAATTATAAAGCTGCTAATACAAGTCGTCTGGACGTGGTAAGATGTTTAGTATGACGACTTCTTATTTATTATATGTGTAATTCTTTTCTGATATATTAATAGCAAAGTGTTTTAGTTTGGGCTACTTGAAAAGATTTATTTGTACTAAACAAAGCAATGTTTAATTGTACATTAATGAAAATATGTTATATATGTAGAATAAAATTACACATTTAGAAAAGAAAGATATGAAATGGGAAAAAAATGGATAATTACAGCATTAGAGGCATTGTGCCAGAAAAAAACTGAAAGTTTGCTATCTGTTATTACAAGAATTATAGTAAAATAATTTTTGATTCTGTATTTCATGCACTAGTGTTTTTAAATGCAAACAAACAACAATACTGAGAGTGATAAATAGTTTAGAAAAGAGGTTAATTGAAATACATCGTAATAAAAGTAAAATTGCATGAGGGTAACAGTTCACTGAGATTCAATTAAATTATAATTATAATATTTTGCCTACATACATAGTATAATGTATAGGAAAGGTATTGTGATGATATCTAAAATTCGATTACGAGTATTAGATGTATGTATACGTTTCAATCATTCTTGGACGTGAAACGAATGTGTTGAGGTGACGTCTATGGGTATGTGGGCCTATGTATGTCCTTAGATTGTGGACGAGATATCTTACGAACAAATGGAGTGTTTAAAAAATAATATGGTATCATTATTACTATCAATGAATACTGGAACTCTATTAGCATTAAATGCGATCAAAAATACAGAACACCCCTAAATGTTTAAATGAATTTTTGAAAATTTAAAAAAACCCGCAGAAGTATTTAATAATATTACATAAATAAATATTTCATACATAATCATCAGGAAACGAATGACACCAACTTTAGAACGCTAACATAAACCGCTTTCGAGATATGACACGTTTTTCAGTTAATTCATAAAAATAGTTACGTAAAATTTAAACTGGTAAGTATCGTTAAATATGTTACATTTTCATATTCAATATTTTGCGATAAATTTACTAATATTATTCTCGTAGACCAAGGTCATTCCATTCACGGGCGAAGACGCTTCTTGTGATATACTTTTATTTTCTAAGCTAAACAATTCGCTAGTACGCTTCTTATTCACTGGATATCAATTAAATATCAAGTACATTTGGATGTGGAATGTTTACGCAAGAAAAGTTATTTATTTAACCAATAAATTCGGCAATAATTTCTCAAATTTTAATTACGTCATGTTAATTCCATAATAATAACATTTTCGTATGGTTTTATTTACTTATATGCAAATTTGGCGACTTTACGTTCGTTGATTAGATGTTTGCTATAGTAACAGATTCACAGTTCAAAATTAATTAACGAAAAGTTAAATCCATTATTGACATGTGGAAAGCATAAGTATAATTTGGATTTTAAATTATAGGGTGCATTGATTGTTATTCGAACCATCGATTTATTATAATAAAGTATTAGTTTTTAATAATTTCAATAGTTTAATGCATTGACTATATTTTTTGTGGACGCGAGTTAATTTTACAATTGTCAAATTAGATTTACGAGAAATATAAGTCAATTTGGCGTTTCGAAATATATGTACATTTTGTCACGGAGAACAGCGCTAAATTTTAATATATGATTTAACACCAAAAATATTGCGATTATTTTTCTGTGAAAAGAACCATTGCAATAAGCAGTGAGAATCATACTTCTCACATTACCTTTTTTAAACTACTTTAACATTAATTAATGATTATTTTATTTTACAATGTTATAACATTTAATTATGATCCTTTTTATTTTCGGCTGCTGCAGCATTTCATTATGCTTATTTTATTTTCAGCTGTTATAACGTTTAATTATGTTTATTTTATTTTTGATTGTTATAGCATTTGATTATGGTGATTTTATTATTAGCTGCTATAATATAAAATTGTGGTTCCTTTATTTTCAACTGCTATAACATAAAATTGTGGTTTCTTTATTTTCAGCTGATATAACCCCTAATAAGATTTATTTTATTTTTAGCTGTTATAATATTTAATTTGTAAACTTAAGACCCAATTAACTGTATATCACCTTTCAGGAGTAAATTCAATCCCTTTATTTATAAATAAACGTCTTTTTTCAAGTTCCTTCGGAGTTAGTTCTTCCACAAAGAACATATGCATTTATAAACACAAAATAAAGTCTTATTGTTCAGTACATAAAAAATACCTCGATAAATGTCATTGTTCAAAAGATTTGCACCATCCAAGGATAGTAAAAATTTATTTCTAACATGACTGGCAAAAGACAGGCAGAAAAGATAAAGATGGTTTTATAACCTATGACATTTTAGTTAAGCAAAGCAAACAAAAACTGCATTAACTGAATCTTCTAAACTAAACATTCTTTCAAAACGTTTGAAATAAAACTTTTACTGAAACATTGCATTGACTCACTGTTTTATTACGTTTCAAATGAGTTACTTTGATAGTTTTGCACATTCTCGAAGCTAATACTTATGACGATTCTTATTAAGTAAAGATGGAAACAATATTTCAATTTTACAGGGTGTCCTACAAAAAGCGAACAGTGAAGGATTTTCTGAACCGTTGGTTGTAGATCCATAGTTCCTATTGCAAAAATGCTTTAGGTAGGGTAGCAAGTTATAAAATTTAAATGCTGTCTCATATTTTTATAAAAAGTTAAGGCAATTAACTTTTTAACATCCCCTCTATCAAAAGTTAAATTACAAAAATGTTGACAATACTTTATTTAGTCAAACTAAAGAACAATTTGGTTATTAAAAGTTCAAATTTATGACGAAATAAACTGTCAAACTTCCTGACTTACACCATTTTCTGTGACTACTCGGTACTCTTTTAATCATCAAAATTCATGAATCCAGGGGACGTTCCCAAATTAAATTGATGAACAGAAACCCTTTAATCAGGTTTTAAAATATTTTTTTCATGGTTTGTTTTTAGAACTATTAAAGGCAGGCAGACGATGCTGGTTAAAAGTTATTTTAACACTTAAATAGTGCAAATGAAACAGATCACTGTGGCTTTACCAGCCTGTCAAATATTTCACCGGCAAAACAACTGGGTAGACAAAACAACTAGAAATAAATCAACTAGGATCATTTAAAAGCACTGTTTTCACTAGACTCAATAAGTTTCTAACACATTTTTGGCTCTGAGCCAACGGCTCTACCGTGCTGATAACACCGGTTCTCGTTAGATTACCGAAGTCAAGCAGCATCGGATCGGTTAGTACTTGGGTGGGTAACCACCTGGGAAAACCGCGTGCTGTTGGCATATTTCGGGCGCGGTAGCCCTGTGGTTTGCGAGCTGGATTTGCGCGCTGCATTTGCACGCTGCCACAACTGCCGCCGTGTTCATGCGGAGTACGATCACATTAAACATGTGGGTCCGTAAGTCCTTCCGAGATGTTGATGGTAGAGAAAGGAGGGTACGGTTCCTGTGGATGCCTCCCCCACTGGGTTCCTGTCTAAATTGGGTGGCACTTCCCGGCCGTCCAAACAGTTACCTTACACCTTCCTGGTAGGTCGGACGGTCTGGGTCTCAACAACAACATTTTTGTCACTACACTTTTCCCACCGGAATGAGAGCCCTTATCGACGAATCGGTAAGAACTCTTGCATGCGGTACATCAGGTAAAGGGTTCGAGTAGACTGCTGGTAGGTTTAAGTAGACCAAAAAAGATGTCCATTACTGACGTTCTGCACACACGCATATGGATAGGATGAGAAAAAAGCTATAAAGTATGTATTACATCATTTTTCGTTAGTACTCGTTGTTTTCCGGAGCCATATCGACGATGAAACGAACCTATTGATTGCAATCGACATACCAGCCTCAAAATAAAAATTTTAAAATGCTGCAGACGTTAAGAAAACGACGGTTCTCACTGTATCTCCAGGATATCGGTTCCATTTGCCGTAAATGAAAATCATCTCATAGAGTTCGGCATTTATATCTAGTTAGGTATCAGAGATACTTAAATACAATATATGAATCGACATCATAATGACATAACTTTATCTGCACAAAATAACTTTGAAGAAGTGGAATAGTTTTAATAACTATTTGCAACCGAAGTTGATTTGTGGATGTCTCCTTATTTCCCAATGAACATTTTAATTATTGATAACTATGTCAAATTGGTTCGTATTACAGTCAAACTTTTATCAGTTAAACTAAATATGCTATGGGGGTAACATTTTTGTAATTTGACTTTTTTCTATAGAGAGACTGTATAAAAAGTTAATTTTCTTAACTTTCTACGAAAATATGGTACAGCATTTAAATTGCTATTTCGTAACTCTATACCTTATTTAAAGCATTATTGAAAATGGAACAGTAGGTCTACAATCAATGCTTAAAAAAACCTTCCAGTGTTCAATTTTTGTGGGACACCCTGTATATGGGAAAGCAAACAGAATAAAATACGTAAGTTTACTTTCTCACGCTATTGAATAGAGAAAATATTGTTTTTCTAAAAATGTTTGAATTCGAGATTCTTGACGGATAAGACCTTTACATTTTAAAACGTTCTATATACGTATATTTCGAAAATTTTGGAAACATGTCTGTCGGTGCCTCTGTGTGCAGTGTTTCTTTTAAGCATACATCCATGGCATAAGAGGGCGGGAGGGAGTCAAAGCCTCCTGAAGCAACTATTCGCCCCTTTTCATATTACCGATTTAAATGTTAAGTAATTTTATGTAATTGATACATTATGTTAAAAAATTCAGAATTTACAAACAAAAATATCAAAATTCACAAAATACTTTTTATAGAAAATTTCCAAGTTAAACTAGACAACTTAGTTTCAAGTCATACTGCAGCATTTAGATTAAATAATTATAAATATTAATTTCGTGATTGACTATTTTCGAAATGAAATATCGTGGCTGTTTTTCAATTTACAATATTTTGAAATCCCTCCCCCCTCGTTTAACTTTAAAAACAGAGTTCTTGAAATATTTGAATAAGAAATCACTATATATAAAGCAATTATTTATATGACTATACATATAGTATTTAAATATTATTTGAAAATAACTGCCCCTCTAAGATGTATCCCCCCACTACACTCCGGCCAAATAGTCATGAAAGTAAATATGTGTGTGTGTATACGAGTATGTCTGTGGTGTCTGTGATATGTGAATGCGATAACTCTAGAAGGAAAGTTCGTGCTACGATGAAATTTTATGTGTTAGATGCATTATGTTAAACGTTTTGTTTCTATAACGTTTAATAATTTCATTATAAGAACTTTAATTATTCGAAACATCAGAGTTTCTTAGTATTATTCACTATGAAGAAACAGAACAATTCTATTAACAATGATGATAGCATAGCCAATGCCAGTAAAATGGTATTTTGAATTACGCTGTGAATTACGATAAAGTATTAAATTAGCACGAATGAGCTAATGATTTCAATTCATTGAGGTAGCAAAGTTGTTGCGGACTTAAACAAACAGTTTTTAAAAATTTTATAATAAATAAATAATAATAATAACTTGAGAAACAAAGCTATTAAAAACTATATTTTTAATATGCTGTTTATGATAGAAGTAGACTTGGATAATGAATGGAATTAACATGAATGTAAGAGTGGAAACTAATATTCTAGAATTTTTATATAAATATGAAATAAATAAATAGTATATGTTCCGATATTTAAAACTTCTTAATTTATAAATAATCAAAACCTTTTTAGTTTCATTTTTCAATATACGTAATTTTGACAAAATGCCATTCATTCCTAAGATAATGGCTATTTCAATTGCAATATAGAATAGTAAATTTCTAAATGCACAATTCTTTTTTTTATAAAAATTGAAAACTAATAACCCATCCACCACTACTGAAGTAGTTTCTTTCTAATATTTAAAATAATTCAATTATTCTAGATGACATTAATTTTCTAAGTTACATTTTACACAAGTCCGGCCGTTCAAATAGTTGCTCAAGTCCTTTGGATGAGTCGAACGGCCTGGGTTTTCAACAGGTTTTGAAGTATGGTCAATAAAGGGCCGGCAACAATTTATAAATGACAAAATTTACTTAATCTTAAATTTTAATTATATAATATTGAATTTTATTATGTTTATATTATTCATTGATATTTATTATGTTACCAAATTTATCTCGACACTGCAGATATTATCAGGTGCATTTAATTCATATACTTGTTGACAAATTTAAATAACATTTCAAATATAGTTAGCTTAATGTGTTGAATGATAACATGTGTGTCAGTGCCGGGTAATAATAGTTATAAAATTGAAATTTATTCTAAATTATTTGCACGTGGAATGGATATTGGTTTATATATAGTGTATACCCTTTTAGAGAATTTTTACAAGAAGTTTTTAACATGCTAATTTAAATATCAAAATTATCTTGAATAAATCTAAATGTCATATATTTTTTTTCAAAATTAGATAAAACAAAAATAGATAACACACTAAAATCATATAACACCACTCTAGTTAACAAAATTACTGATAACTAACTGCACATAAATAAATATTATTAATTAACATGTTTTAACTAAATATAGAATTAATTAGCAAGTGAAAATCTAAGGTGTTTTTTTTTCAAAATAGAAGAAATCAAAAGCCTTGATTAAAAATTAATAAAAGTACAACTATATGAGTTTACATAATAACTCATTAAATGAATGTTTCTGTTTAAATATGGTACAATTTATGTAAGTAAAATCTAGAGTACTATTTATTGTTTCATATAAATTATCATATAAAATATAAAGATGCAAACATATATACCAAACAAATTTAATATAAATTAAAATGAGTAAAAATTGTTGGCTTAACAATTAACTCACTTTTATTTATAGATTATATCTAATAAAAATAATGACGTTTAATTTATAAATAATTGAGTGAATGGTGATTAAACACATATATTTTTCTTCAGTCTAAAACAGGTTTTTCGTTTTAATTGGTTAAAAAATTGAAGCGATAATTTCATCAATGATAAAAATGATATATTTTTAAAATCATTACACGTTATAATACGCGTTACGTCCGAATATTACCTGTATATTTTTTTCCTATTACGAAGAGAAGCTGGAAGGTGAAGATGTGTATATATAAAGATCGAACAGTTTATATTTTCTTATGATATCTGAATTGGGAAACTTCTTGACTCTAAAACTAATTATATTCAGTAAGATACATAAAGTAAAAATTACTGTTGAACAAGCATTTTCGAATATGAGATTTTGAAAAACAACCATATTTTAAGTTTTCTTCAATAAGTTTCGAGAATTTTTGAAAAGATATATGTGTCTCTCTCCATACGCTTGTAAGATGTGTATGCGATGATTTAAGCACATGTCGCAATTAAATGTTATGTGCAGATATGTGAAAAATGATAAATATGTAAAGTTATGTGTAGTTATCATGATTAGACTGCAAATTATTTGAAATTGAAGTTTCTCTATGCTTCCTTTTGAGACTATGAGACTGATGGTTTTTTCAGGAGAAATGGCAATTAATGGTTATATCTACGAAGAGGGTCTGATATAATTTTAAATACATTGTGTATATAATTGATATATGTACATATCTTTAGTTACTTTAATTAAAACCATTATCTTATCATGTATAATTGAGTTGGGATATTTGTCTGTTTGCAGTTAAAATATAATGATCGTTTTTAAATAAACCATTACTTGTAATATATATATATATATATATATATATATATATATATATATATATATATTGATACAAATTAGCACATATTCAATTTATTAATGTTACAATATTGTGGAGTAAAATTTTATTAATTAAATTAAGAAATATTTTTGAAGAATAACTTGCAAACGAAAGCATATTGAAAGATTTTTCTTTTCATTTTGATAATAATTATGATACAAAATTGAAGTAAACAATACGTAATACGTCTGTATTCAAAGTCTAGTGAATATTTATATTTCAAATGCTTTGAATTGTTTTGAGTATAGTACTGAAAGTCGGATTTACAATATACGTCAAATTGGAACCATAATATAAGAGTTCATGGAAACGTATTTTATAAAGTACCTCGTGTATGCAATATTAACTGAAAGTATTCTAACATGATTTTAAACGGTATTTAATTCATATGCACTATAAAAGTCATCTTTTTCTTGAACGTATTTGTCAACAAGTTTAATAAAAGCAAAGCATCCTTTAAATTTTCTATTTTCTCTAACACCTTACACATTAAAAAGCTTTTGAAGTACAAAAAAATAATAAAGAAAATGTCATAAAGAAATTTCAAATATATACGAATTCTTAAGTCCGATATTTATATTCACCAACTTACTTTTGCAACTCTTTCAGAACAACGTCCACGGAAACTTTTGCATTTATTCCTTCGAAAGGACCACACTCCAACATATGAAATTGATCGACACCACAGTATATTTGTCTACTTCGCAAAACATTAGCACCTGTACTATTTAAAGGTATTACTATAACCGCATTTGACTATTTATCCTACAATGTTGACCGTAGGTCCAAACCGGTGATCCATCTTTTGCAAGATCTGCAGCCCAACTGAAGCGGGGGAAGCTAGGATAACAGCACAGGAGGCGGGAGATTCCATGTTGAAGCTAACAGATGAGGGGGAGGAGAGAGAACGAAGGGGGAACTGTCGCCTTTTTATAGGAGAATGGGGGAAATCTATTATATCACATTAAGAGCATGAGTTGCATGGATGTGTGGATTTGGTACTACAGGTTATGATTCAGAAGTAAAGTCTGAATCATACCTGTAGGGGTTTTGTGAGTCTAAATATGTACATGAGTTTATTCCGTAAAGCATACTAATACAATTTTGTTTTTAAAGAGTTGTTGAACTCTTTTTGTTTTTCTAATTGATTAATTTTGAATGAAAAATATTTCCGAGCAATTTTCAAATATTACTTAATCCGCAAATGCTTTTCCCAAGGAAATGATTGCGTGTAAGTTAATTTTGAAGATTAAAATAAAAACAATATATTTTCTAAAATAATAATAAGTTTATAAAATAAGGTTAATTATAAAAATAAGGTGTATTATAAAAATTCAAAAAGTGTATATAGCTATTAATAAGTTATATTTTCTCACAAATGCCAAATAAAAAATTACATAAGATGATTAATAGAAGTAAATCTAATTTCTATGATTAATATTTTGGGATTGATGAATAATTAATATTATATTTTAAGTCTAACACATGACAGGGTATATATATTTATGTAAAAAATTTTTCATCATTCACTTGCTCTCTTAAATCCCTGAACATACACCCTTCCGATTAATGATTATAATTACTATAGTAATTGCCATAACAGATGGAAATAGCTCTACGAATCTTTTAATAAAACGCAATTTCTAAACGACTTCAAACAGAACGTAACTATTTTAAGGTCCCTTTAGAAAACTACAATATGCTTAATTTGCATACAAAGGACAGAACTAGATGAAATTAAATGCTTACATCATGGACCTGCTTCTCTTTTTAACACTTCACAACATAGTTCAAAAGTGTTTATGACTTTGTTCATTCTGTCTGTCTGTCTGTCCGTTAGCACGATAACTGCCGTAAAAATGACTTTTCAAAAGGAAATTTTAGTATGTTTTTCAGACGGTCTGTGGGACCTATGGGAATATAAATAAATAATATCACCCAATTAGTTTTGAATTATAAAATGAAGTTTTGAAAAAATGAAATACATTGAATCCTATGGGACCTAATTTTTCAAACATTTTTTAAGCGAATTTAAAATTTACAAATTGCTTCGAAATTTTTAGGAAATATTCAAATTATCCCATAAAATGTATTAAAAAATTTCAGTAAAATATATTAGGTAGTTTTTAAAAAAAAAGTATTTAATATTGGGAGCAAAACAAATTCAATTAAATTCTGACTATTGATATATCCTCCAGAAAGAAAAAAGGGATATATTATGTAATAAATATCTTTCCAATAGTTTAATTACTTTATACATATGATGGGTTTCACATTTTAAAATAAATATGGTAGATAACAATTTTTCAAATTTTTAAATAAAATAAATTATTATAGTATTGTGATGCATGAAACGATTGCAAAAATGTTTATGAATGAAATGCTTCTTTTATATAGAGGCGATTTATATTTCGATGACGTCATTTGAATAAAGTTAATTTGTTATCGATGAAGTTTTCAAATATAATAAATTATTGTAGTATTATGATAATTTTAAAAATATTAGCGTTGAATGTATCGCATTTTAGAAATGTTTAAACCAGGCAATTTATATTTCACTTGACTGAAGTTCATTTTCTTCGATGAAGTTTCCAAATATAATAAATTAATGTAGTATTGTGATAATTTACAAAATATTATCAAGGAATGTACCGCTTTTTAGAGATGTTTATATAAAATTGCATTGAAGTTGGAAAGTATTTCATAATCAATGATTTATGCATGATTGATCTTTCTTGTTAAATAATTTAAATAACATGAGGAAAACAGGGTTCAATGCAACACATACTAACATTGGCTGACTTCAGTGTTGTTCCATTAAGATATTCCTGAATGGAGTTCAATGTACTAATGAAACACATTCAAGCATAATGAATAAAATAAAAAAAATATATTCATAAATAAATAAGTTACACTTTGGTAAAATACAAAAGAAAACTAGCTTGGTTGCATTCATGCGGAGTATGATTTTCATTAAATGAGCAATTATCAAAAGCCCCACCCAACATGGAGCCCTTTCTTTCATCCACTCTGTACGACCGACAGTTCTACCACTATTAATACACTGATGTTTATATTATTAAATACGTATTCTAACATGCTTTCATCTGATCAGTCTTTTGATGGTAAAAGTACGTATCTCAAGATGTGTATTTTGCCATTACAAAAATGGTTGGCTTTCTTTTAATGTGTTAATGCTATGGTATTTATTGTTAAATGTGTATCTAAATTAACAAAGCAAATATGAGAATGCGAATGAAAAAGGTTTAATAGCATTGGCGTATTTTAAAAAACTTTTAACACTTTTTATCTCAAATGGATATTTTAGCTCATAACTCCGAACTTCGAGTAAATACAATTTAACATTTACCACAATTAACTGTCTTTACTTTAAAAATTTCTAAATTATGTATAAATATATTCTAATTCCACCAATGAAACTTATTTAATCGTAGAAAATAATATAGTGAAGTCTAATTTACACAGAGTATTTTATGATCGACATTTTGGTATCTGTCACTGTTATTCAAATAGTAAAAATCTGATGTGGGCAGCACATGACTTTCTCTGCGGACTTAAATCCACGTTATCTTTATTTTAATTCAATTTAATTCACTTTTAATTCAATTTTCGTTCAAATTTGGTAACTGGACTTATTTCCAAAGGTGACGTAGAGGAAATACGAAAAAACTAAAATTTCTCGAGAACGGCTAGTCTTAGTGTAAAGGGGTTGGTCTTATTCTTTTCTTCGTTAAAAATGTAATGGATATATTTGATTATTCAAGCATTTATGGATATATTTGAGCATACGTAGTTTTTTATTTTAGATTTTGACGATTTTTGCGAGCCATTTTTCAAAAAAAGGGCAGGTTATTTTTTTTCGAATCGTACCAAAATCTAATCAGCACCAGCATGACCTACAAGTGACTCATCTACCGAATTTTGTGAAATTCGGTCCATTAGTTTTTTAGCTAGAGTGGATACAGGCTTTTGCGGGCCATTTCGTAAAAAAGGCGAGTTTTTTTTTATCTCGAATAGTACTCAAAACTAATCAGCGCCAGATTCGCCCACAAGTGACTTACCTACCAAATTTTATGAAATTAGGTCAATTAATTTTTTAGTTGACCTAATTTGTTGACCTAATTAGAGTGGATACAAAATCTGCACAGACAGACACACACACACACACAAAGAGAGAGAGAGAGAGAGACGTCACGCTAAAAATAGCTTTTTCGTATTCTGGAGGTCTCGAAACGTGTACATCCGTCGCAAACTCGAGTTGCGATTTTCGGCATGATTCCAATACTTTCCCGATACATTACCATGTATTGCAGGGAGAGTAAAAATACCAGAGCTGGTTGAAATCAATAATTACTTACAGCTAATATATAGTAAAAATAGAAGATAGGTTACAGATTTATTTTTCTCGTATTATGTGGTGAATTGACGCGTTAGACAAAGGAACGTCAACATAGGCGTAGCCTACATCTTGAAACAAGGATGTCAATTATTGAATAGGTAATGATGGTAAATACTGTTCATTGGGCCGATGGGGAGTTAATGCGGTTCCCAAAGAGAGATTATGACTACTTACAGATACTCCATTGTGTTCCAGCATATATTATTTTCTGGTGATGTTGTAATTATTTTTGTATTATAATAGAAAATAGCTAAAAAAATTCAATAAAATTATATGGAAGATGGAAAGACTTGGATATGAATTTCTTTAACAAGAGTATAACCTTTAAAGAACATATTGTAAATAAATTATGTTTGCATGCAAATTATTGTTGAATTTAAAATACATTTTTAGTGGATCTGTCAAATATTGTTTTGAATTCTAAAATATTTTTAGATTAGCAAACTTAATGTTTTTTATATATTTTTTTCAAAAAATTTGTTTTAAACAATGTGCAACTGTTGTTAAATTTGAAACATTTTACTTTTTTTTGTATCTGTCAAATACTATTTTGAATTCTAAAAGATAATTAGACTAGTAAACTTAGTGTTTTGTATATATTTGTTTCCTTAAGTGTGTTTTAAACAATGTATAAGAATACCCTTTAATATATTTAACTATAAATAGAAGTACTTATTCAGAGGTAGAAGAAGTGCAAAGATGAACTAATATTGACGTAATTTTCACAGCATCATAAGCTGGTACAAAGCGTATAATTGTGCGTCCTTTTCTAAAGTGTTATAATTTCAAAACACACAATGAATTGATTAATTGACTTTCTTAAATTAAAATAAAAAAGAAAAAAATATTTAAATTTAAGCATATTAAATTGTTATAACTTAATATGCTTGAATTATGTTTGAAAGTAAAACTCAGTTTAAAATGTTTAAGTTATGGTGGAGTCAACAGAAAGTTCAAACCATTGTAACATTGAATATTATACAAATAAAAATATTAATAACATTAAATTTAATAAGTAAACGGATACAAAATCTGAATGCAATCACTAAGGCTGAAACTTTCCAGGCAACTGCTCATCACAACAAGTTCTTAATTTTCATGACTACAATTGTTCCTATAATTTTTTGTGAGAAATTTTTAGTAAACTTCTAAATCAAATATCTTGCCACTGATTTGCTTCAGAAGTAGCTAAAATTTAAGAGCAAATATCGTATGTTCGTTGTAAAATATCTTTCACTATAATACCTGTGGCATCATGTGCATGGAAGACACAAAACCCCAATTTTGGGATCTCGATAAATGTGCTTTGTAGTCTTAAATACTGGAGTTCAGGAAGGAATTTTGCAAAAACGTGAAGAGATTAACCGTTGGTCTATAAATATACTTCATGAAACGAGTACATGCTGTATAAACATTATGCAGTACAAGAGAATAACATGTATGTATATTTCCTGTTATTAACACTTTACAACATAGTTGAAAAGTGTTTATGACTTTGTTCATTCTGTCTCTGTATGTCTGTCTGTCCGTTAGCACGATAACTGCCGTAAAAATGACTTTATCAAAATGAAATTTTAGTAGTTTTTCAGATGGTCTGTGGGAACTATGGGAATATAAATGAATAATATCGCCCAATTAGTTTTGGATTGAATCCGGATTGAAAAAATCAAATGCATTGAACCCTATGGGAGCTAATTTTTCAAACATTTTTAAGCGAATTTAGAATTCACAAATTGCTTAGAAAATTTTAAGAAATATTCAAATTATCCCATAAAATATACAAAAAATATCTCAGCAAAATGTATTCAGTAGTTTTTTTTAATAAAAATTAAAATAATAATTACACCCTTTATATGAAGAGACCACGTGACCAACTTCAAAATAAAATATGGCATCCATCTTGTATCAAAATTGTGAATTTTAAAGTACTTTTTAATTCATATTTAGTGTTGTATCCGTCCTAAAACCGCTTTATTTCCACTTAAATTATGTGCATCTACATACGGAAACAACCCAATTACAATATATTTGAGTTTAAATGATTATCAAACTTTGATTATTTCTACAACGAATCTTAATTTTCACTTATGGAAAATGAAAACACCAAAAGATGTAGAATGAGTGTATAAGAATTTCTGAATTTCTTTAATGCAATTATTATTTAGCTCATGGAGTCTGCAAAATAGCTGATATGAATGAAACATTCATTGATTTTATACAGAGAACCGAGACGATGTTTTCGATGAAGTTTTAAGCATAGAGTTAAATTACTTGTACCTCCATGATTTTAAGTGTTTAAATAAAATAAATTATTATAGTATTGTGATGAATGAAATGAATTGAAAAATGTTTATGAATGAAATGCTGCTTTTATATAGAGGCGATTTATATTTCGATGACGTCATTTGAATAAAGTTCATTTGTTTTCGATGAAGTTTTCAAATATAATAAATTATTGTAGTATTACGATAATTTAAAAAATATTATCGAGGACTGTATCGCATTTTAGAGATGTTTAAACCAGGCAATTTATATTTCATTGACGTCATTTGAATGAAATTCATTTTTTTCGATGAATTTTAAGTTTTCAAATATAATAAATTAATGTAGTATCGTGATAATTTGAAAAATATTGCCGAGGAATATATCGCATTTTAGAGATTTTTATATAAAATTGCATATATTGTTTATATAAAATTGCTAGTTGTTTATATAAAATTGCTAGTTGTTTATATAAAATTGCATTTTAGAGATGATTATATAAAAATTCATTGAAGTTGAAAAGTGTTTCATAATCAGTGCTTTATGCATCATTGATCTTTCTTGTTTTTTATTGCAGATGTCTACATAGGCGCACTTACTCTTGTAGGATAAAATATTTTTGGGCTGATTCACGCTTAAAAGCATTATGCTGAAATAGAACTTTTTTTGGATCAGATTTAGAATTTTGTTTCACATGTAAATATTGATGGCATTACTTTTTCTTTCCATTAACTGTATTTGTGAACAAGACGATAAAATCTTTTTAATACAAATAAAGTAATGCAAACGAGTCAAGAAATGATCTATATAATAAAAGGCAATGTCTCTCTGTGTGTATGTGTGTGTGTGTGTCTGTCTGTGTGCCTGTCTTATACACTATACGTTCAGCGACTGCGCGTCAGAGAGCTACGAAATTTGGCAATCGGAGACCCGGGGGGACACGTGAAAACCGATTTTTAAAATTTTACTTATTTTTTTTTGTTATTTAATGTTTTATGCGATTTCGATCGTTTTTTGACTTTTTGTCCTTTTTTCTCCACGATCCAGACATCGTAGAAAAAAACAAATGACACCACCGGAAGGAGCAGTCAATTGCATGTAAAATCATATAAATTTCAAATCTCAGGAACAAATTCTAATATTTTTTAAAGATTTTAAAACAAAAGTCACTTTCGGCTCAAAAAAACCAACTTTCGTTTTTAAATCCTCCCTTCGTAAAAACTACTCATAATTTCGACTAATAATTTATATTTTTAGAAAGGTCAAAGATCTGGCATTCTTAGAAGTTCAATCTGGTCAAGAAATAATGGAAATTGCCCGCAGGATCGCAATTTTAAAGACGTCATGATTTTATATTTCTCGGCCAAGCTACGATCCTCCCCCGACAGCCCCACCCAGAAATGGGGGGGACGTCACGGCGTTGCATCAGCTTAGAGTGATATTTCAAATGATAAAATTAAGAGCTTAGCATATGGTCATTATAAAATTTAAATGATTGAGTTATGGTGGATTGAATTGTGGTGATGTATTGTATACATCGGGTGAAATTATTATATTTATATTTTAAATGATAGAACGATATGGATATTTTAAATGGATATTTTAATTTATGGATATTTTAAATGGATATTTTAATTTATGGATATTTTAAATGGATATATGGTACTATGGAATGATGATATTTTAAATGATATTAATGAAAAGCTTAAACACTGAAGAAATAAAAAAATAAATAAAAAGAAAGTTATGGAGATTGTCGCGGTGCCTTAAAATTTCATTATTAGTTTTAACGTCATAAAATTAAACCAAACTTTGTTAACCCCACGGGGTTGAGGGCGCAGTAACCCAGTGGTTAGCACGCGGGAATTGCACTCGGTAGGCCCGGATTCGATTCCCGCCACTGCCAAAACTGCAGCCGATATTCACGCGGAGTACGATCACGTTAAACATGTGGGTCCGTAAGTCCTTCCGAGAGGTTAGTGGTAAGGGAAGGAGGGTACGGTCCCTGTAGATGCCTCACCCACTGGGTCCTGGTCTAAATTGGGTGAATAAAAAAAAAGTTATGGAGATTGTCAAGGAAGGCGCGGTAGCCCAGTGGTTAGTGCGCGGGAATTGCACTCGGTAGATTCGGGTTCGATTCCCGCGACTGCCAAAACTGCTGCTGGGTTCACGCGGAGTACGATCACGTTAAACCTGTGAGTCCCTAAGTCATTCCGAGAGGTTGGTGGTAGGGGAAAGAGGGTACGGTCCTTGTGGATGCCTCCTCCACTGCGTTCTGGTCCAAATTGGGTGAATAAAAAGAAAGTTATGGAGATTGTCGCGGAGGGCGCGGTAGCCAAGTGGTTACGCGCAGGAATTGTACTCGGTAGGCCTGGGGTCGATTCCCGCCACTGCCGAAACTGCCGCCGTGTTCACGCGGAGTAGGATCACCTTAAATATGTGGGACAGTAAGTCCTTCCGAATGGTTGGTGGTAGGGAAAGGAGGATACGGTCCCTGTGGATGCCTCCCCCACTGGGTTCTGGTCTAAATTGGGTGGCACTTCCTGGCTGTCCAAACAGTTACCTTACACCTTTCTGGTAGATCGCGGCAGCGAGTTTGCCACGGTCAGAATTTTCAAGGGTAGCGAACAGGCTGGTCGCCAAAGGTGGCTAGTATGAAATAAATCGAGAAAACATTTTCGACGCTGCTTCGAATAAAATACAGCAAAATAGTTATAAAAGAATACCGGCGAAATGAAAATTTATTTTTAAACAAATGCATTATGATTTGTTGAAATAAAATTACATTAAGATGTTGAATTAATTATATTAGCTGTGAATGTAAAGTCAAGTATTTAAATACGTAAAGTGCATTAATGGTGAGCGTAATGTTAATTATTCGAATGTATAAATTAGATTAAATAAAGAAGCAATGTTAATTAATGGAATACATGAATAATATTAATTAGGAAGGCGACTTTTTTTCATTCGTTTTAACTAGGATTCTAAAACATTCTCAGAATATACTCAAAGATATAAAGTAATGCAAGGTAAAAAAATTTCTGTGAAACTCATAACTAGAAAGCAGCGAAGTATTAGTCCTGATGAAGAAAAATTATTTATCTTTATTAATTAAATGAACATTTTCGCAAACATCTCGATGTTTATTTTCATATTTAACAATACACGAAATGGTCGTAGCAGCCTTTGTTCCACTTAGTTAAGCACCCACAGTGCAATTAAACTGCTCCTTTTGATTTATCTAGAAGAAATTCACAGTTGACAAAACACTTCATTTTCAATTCTCTTGAATATTTCACCATCTATAAAGTAGGAGCGCATCGTAAATAAACGAATCTAGAAGTTTAATAATCTTTTAATTTGAAATGAACGTTAGTGAGAATTGAATATTTGAGATATTCAAGTACAATTTCAATTAATTTGGTTAGTCATTCGTAAAAATTAGCATTTTTCAAATTTTAATGATAACTGTCCCAAGTTCTACTACAGGTAATAATATGACAATTTAGCACATTTTCGAAAGAGAACTATAGTAGATCACCATTGCTGTCTAAGCGTTCGCGCTCATTCTTAACCTGCGCTTTATTATCAAAATATGCAGGATTCCCAGTAATGATTTTAAGCAGCCCGATAACATTTACCGAAAGGTACATGAATGCACACATTATGAATACCTATAATAAAGTAACCTTGACCGATCGAATAAAAGTGATTGTAGCTTCCCTAGTGTATAATTTAAAAGTTTGGAGAAAAACCTTGGAAACAAAATAAAGAGATATAGACGAAAAATGTTAATTACACAGTTGTAAAGTGTAATAAGGTAAAGATGTCCTTATCAAAATTGCTATACTTGGACTTACCGTTGATGCCTTCACTAAGGGTGCATGTAAACTCACGCATGTAAACTCCCGGTTCTTAAGCCGGAGAGACAAAAACACAAGATATAAATAAACACACTTATCTAAACTGACCAATTTATTTAATATTTAAGTTATAGATATCCATTTAAGTCTTGATTCAAAATACTATTCATAAATCCATTATTTTAATATATCTAGCACTGACAATATTTCATTAATAAACATATTTACACATATACTATAATTGACATATATATTTAGACACTTTCTTTTAATCTACCGAAACTCAAAATAGTTCTATTTGTTTAAAATACAAGAACTCGTTATTACAACAGAGACTCGTACGAACTGATTGTTCATTATTAGAATAACCGTTAAATGTGTGCCTTCCGTGCTAATTAGTGACAAGTGAAACATATAAATACCTCTTCTCTCTTGCATTCAATACTTATTCGCGCAATCACTATGCTGTAAGATACTATTGCACATCACATATTTGAGCCACGCTTTCTTTTTAGCGTGCTCACTGTAGATATTTTTTGCACAAAACCAAGAGACATCTTGTTAGTTCGTTCGAAAATTCAAGTCTGCCGAACTTTCTGGAGCAAAACTTCGGGGCACTTTTTTATTTCCTCCTTTGGTTTAATACCACGTCTCCCATTTGTCGTTGCTGCAGAAGGGGATGAACACTGTTTATCTATGATTGTGTTGCAATTGGTTTCCTCTGCTGCATTTAGATTGCTCATTATCTTTCTTGGCATTTGTCATTGGGGGTGGAACATGTAGTACAAATATTGCACTACATAAAACATTCACTAATTAGTAGGAATGGACACTAAAACTGCCACAGAAGCCATTTATTTGACACAGTATGGTTATAGGCGAGTTGCAATCATATTCAGGAACCTTGACCGATCGAATTGAAGTGACTGTAGCGTCCCTAAAGAATAATTTAAAAGGTAGGAAATAGAACTTGGAATGATTTGCAAATGTGACAATGATTTGCTATACAAAATGTTATAAATTACAAAATGCAACAGGCATATTATTTATTTCTTTTCAAATTTATATTTTCAGCGTTTCTAAATAAAAAATACTTAAAAACAAGTATTCAAAAATATTTTGTGTTTAAAGTTCGAAGGAAAAATTGTTAAGAAAATATACTAAAATTATTAGAAGTTGGAATACATTTGTGTGATGAAATTTTAAGTTGTCCATAACAATTACTAAAATGTTGGAAGTAGTATATTTGTCGTTGGGAAAAATAAATATTCAAGCATGTGCTGTAAAAGGTTCCTACCGTCAAAAATTCATATTTCCCGCAGTCCAGCGTCATCTAGAAAAGCTAAATGTTCTAAAAGATAAACCATAAATGTAATGAATACTTAAATAATAGTACATTGTAATATGTATTTATTTTATTTATTTAAACTGTTATCTTTAATTTTAAAATTATATATGATTATTACAAAAATTATTCTTCAGATTTTAAACTTATTTGGTGACATTGAGTTTTTAAGTCATTTTGACATCTGGCTAACTGGGTATATCGTTCAAAGCATTGTTCTTGCACCTCTGGCTTCTTGCCACTTTGTTGTTATGAACTGTTCTACAATATCCCAAAATAAAAAGTCTAGAATCGGGCATATTTGTCATCACACATTAAAGCGCATGTAGATGGAGGTAAAACATATTAGGATAGCATTCCCATTAGAATTTCACATAACAACACCCATTAACTGGTTTCGCACTTATTATGCATATTTCACCATGGAAGAGCAGATGCCTGAAATGCCAGCGAGAAAACTTACTATTTGGCACAATTATGAGAACCTCAAGGAATCCGACAAATTTGATTCAACAACACACCCGACATTGAATTTCATAGTGGAACCCTTGTAACATCTATCATTACAATCGAATTCTCTCGGTATGTATTTCTTGAAGTAATTGCTATAGGTCAATTCCACATACAAGTTTCATCTTTGCCCTAAAATAAATAAATATTCAGATTATTGCCTATTTTCAGAGGATTTTGAATTTTTAGATTGTCCATGTTGTTGTTGTTGAGACCCAGACCGTCCGACCCACCAGAAAGGTGTAAGGTAACTGTTTGGACGGCCGGGAATTGCCACCCAATTTAGACCGGAACCCAGTGGGGGGCATCCACAGGGATCATACCCTCCTTTCCCTACCACCAACCTCTCGGAAGGACTTACGGACCCACATGTTTAACGTGATCGTACTCCGCATGAACACGGCGGCAGTTGCGACAGCGTGCAAATCTAGCGCGCAAAACACCGGGCTACCGCGCCCGAAATTTGCCAATAGCACACGGTGTTCCCAGGTGGTCACCCACCCAAGTACTAACCGCGCCCGATGCTGCTTGACATCGGTGATCTAACGAGAACCGGTGTTATCAGCACGGTAGGGCCGTTGGCCGTAGATTGTCCATGTGTATTAGTAAAAAAATTTAGATTTCATATAACAATATCGAGGAATAAAATTGCACTAAACATGTAAATGACATCATAAAAAAATTGATACTGTTATATCAGTTACAGAAGCATGTTACGTCAGTTACAAAAGATATTGTAATTTTTGAAATTATGGTTGATAAATAAAATATAAATAGATATGTATTTAGTCTATTGGTTACTTAGTATTGTTTATAAGCAAAAAGCACCATTCTTAGCTTTAACGTTTTGATGTTATTTAACTTTTTACTGAATCAGCAATCACATCTTGTCCAATTGTGTCACGTCAGTAACACAATTTTAAAATGAAATTATAGAGGCATATTCATAGCAAGAATTTTTTTAAAGTTGCTATATGATAATCACATGTAATAAATAATTTAAAGCATAAGTTTTACTTTGTCATTTTTAGTAAATGTTTCCTGGCATAAATAAGCCATAAATCGTGTATTGATTGTTACATCCGTTATAGTGGAACTGGTCTACCATAGTAATTGTTGATTTGTATTCTACTGTCTACAATGCTTTTACTATTTATTTTGTTGTCCATAGTAACATGTAGCCAAAACAGTAACATAGTAACATACTACTTTACTAATAATAACATTTTGGAAGAATTTAATAAAATATTCCATCTATATGTCCATTTCGATTTTCACAAAATTTACTAAAAGAAATGTCTATCTTTAGAGAATGCTAAACGAAAGCCTGCAGGCCGTTCTGGGGATCCTTCTCGTGGGTTATGGTCAACAATCATATAAAACCTACAACATGCTAAAATTTAATGGACGCCATGTATGTAAACCATACGTAATGACTACAAAACAACATTCTCAATTTCCATTCTTAAATAGCTTTTAAAACGCTGTATTAGTTTCTTGGGAAAACATTGCAGAAAATCGTTAAACTCATTCAACAATGAAGCTTCTCTCCACTAATTGTGGCTCCCCGAGTACAAAAGCGAATGAGATTCTGCTAAACAGCACTCGAAATAAAATAAGTTCCAAACTCCTTTCCGATCGTCAATTACATGAGAAACGTATTACAATCTCACAATGTCACCCTCTTTTGTAGGGGTAATTGATTGGTACTAAGTCTAGCGGTATCGCTAATATTCAATGAGGGGGGTTGCTACAAAAAGGCATACTCATCAATATCTTTATTAAGATAATATGCCGAAAACATATTTTCTACTCTAAATAACATATTATGGGGTTTCTGCATCTGTAGAATAAAGAAAATTATCTCAGAAGCTTAATGGAAAGACCATCTTCTAAGTATTCGCATATCAGTTGTTCCAGTCCCCACTGCGACTTAAGTTTTCACAATAGCATTCAAATTATTTGGTCCTGAAGATTAGATGCAATAGATTAATGAGATCTAAATAATAGCAATTTTCACAAGGTCTTCGATTTATAAAAGTGGTTTCAATTACTACATGCAATATGCTTCCCAGTATAAAATAAGAAAGTGAAATGTGGAGGTTATGCAGGTTAGCTGGGTTACTTCAATCTGAAATCTGACAAAGGAGCATGTAAAGTTCCCTTCAAATATGAAAGAAATGACAACTGCCACAGAATTGGATTAAAGAGAGCGGCGCGGCGTCTAGCCAGCTGGATATTGGTGTTAAAATTCCCTTTTGGGGTATGATGTATTTACAGTATTGCAGCACGTTAAATGACAATAATAATACAATATTTAATTTATTCAATTTTCAATAATATTTTTTAGAATATATAACTATTTTTAAATATGAAATTTTCATATATGTTCTTAATCCTTTGCCGATTTTTAATAGTAGTGGAATGATGAATACCGCTCATCACATACTTATTTATCATAA
The DNA here is from genome assembly GCA_951213105.1 of Amaurobius ferox. NCBI lineage: Eukaryota > Metazoa > Arthropoda > Arachnida > Araneae > Amaurobiidae > Amaurobius > Amaurobius ferox. Next base: position 57,710,545 of record OX578134.1, read on the forward strand.
ACATATTTTGTCCTATATATTTATTTTCCTTTACTTACTTCAAAGACGATATTTGAAACTTATTGTTTAGATTCGAATCATTGAATTCATACGACAGAGCATATCACATTTCAACGTTTAGTATAGGCATTCAAATACATTCTAAACATTATTGAACCTGTCAAATTTTCAATAATATATGTTTTATATGAAAGGGTTCCAAGACCCAGGTCAAACGGCTCACCTTGCGATTTGGAGCAGGAAAGGTTTGTTTTTGCATTATGTTTCAACAATATGCATTCATTGCTAATATGGCATTTGAGAAACTTGTTCATAAAACATAAGTTTGAAGCGAGCCTTACAATTCTTGAGAAGTTCTCTTGCTTGTCATTTCTATAAGTGTTTACATTTTGCTCAACCACAGTCATCTATATAAGCTGCAAAATGTTGCGGCAAAAGAACTCTCCGTGTTCACAATTCAAACATCACTGTACAATTAATTAACATATTTTACTATAAATAAATAAAAAATAATGTAAATAACTTCATGTATAAGTTGTATAAATCATACGATTGCTTCAAATGCACTTGATGGATTTGCCACTTCAATCTAAGTAAGTCAAGAAGTACCTATTAATTGGATTGGCTAGGTTGACGAATCATTTAGAAAACAGATTAGTAGAGTCACCTGGTAGGAGGAAAGAGGAAAATGAGTTGAACAAGACCAGAACAAAGATACGCAAAATCTAGAATGATAAAACCAGAGATAAAATGGGCACAAAAAGACATAAAATGGTATGATGAATAGGGGATGAAGAATAGAGAAGCCAATTAAAGCTAGTTACGTAATTAATGGAATGCATACATCATTATAGGTAAATTAATGACCAGATGATTATTGGCTATTTTTATTGATATGAAATGTCTCAAAGAAGCATGTAAATTTAAAATAGATTACTACTCAAACAGCATTTTTCCAAATTAACCATGCAAAATAATTTAAAATACCTCTTCCTATAGTAATGTCTGTAATTGCTTACCTTTAGTGACGACACGTGACATATCAATTGTAATTTGGGCAAAAACCACCAAACCGTGTCGAAAACCCAGACCACTCGACTCGCCCTAGGGCACGAGCAGCAATTTGAGTGGCCGGTCCACCAAACAGTATGAAATAAAACTTCAAAGATCAAGTCTCTATACTGCCATGGGTTATTGACAGATTGAACATGTTATGTCCTAATGGTTTTCTCTAAATGCAACAGAAATATGACATACCCTGTCTTAGAAACGATATATGAAAAGTTATTCCACTTACCAGTTTGGACAAATATGTACGTTTCCTTCCCTCTCTCATTGTGAAGCTCTAGATATCAAACAAACCTAGTGAAATTCTTTCCGCGTTACTGAGCCTTAACTTAGCAACAGGAGTCATTTTTATCCCGGCAAAATCAATAAATGAGTAAGTTCCTGAAATTAAAGAACATAGTCAGAGTCAAATACCAAACAAGGATTCTAACTTATAAATAAAAATTAAAAAAAAAATATTCACGATTATGTGTGTTACCAAATTTTAAGTACAATCTCACACAAGCTCAGAGCCCTGGTGGTAAGTACAGTTGAAATTATATTGCAAACTAAGAACTATGATAAAATATTTTACACATAAACTTACAACTTAAATTTATATCAGAAACTCGTATTAACCTAGATTATGAAAGGCCACTTAGTGACCATGATTCTTCTAAACAAACTATTGATCTAACCAATCCAGGCTTATTGAAAAATCAAATCCCTATCATCTGATATAAGCCTCCAGTTATGCATAGACGATGATGTGTATAGTTGAAGAAGAAACCTAACCACCCTCGTTATTCATGCACCGTTCATAATAGAGCAAATTCAAATATACTATTCGATAGGGAATAACATCCTCTACAAATTTATATGCTTAAAACTTGCATAAAGGGCCACTTTCATATCTAAATGTGCACTAACTTCAAAATTCTAATTGGCCACACATAATTTTGACTCAAGATTTTGAATCTACATCAAAATTTTAACTTGATTACCCAGTTTCAAGCCATTACTCCAGTCTTTTCTAGAATAATGAGTATGTAAAGTATTAAGCTGTCAAATGATCATGTGACGTTTTAAATGTTAAGTGAGTTCCCCAGACTTGTATTCACGTTTGCGAAATTCTTCTTCTTATAATGCTGATATTTTTATTACTTTAATATTAAACGACGTAGATAAAATCAACAAAATTCTTCCTTTTTAATATTTCGTTTTTTAATAATTTATAAGCAATATGAATTATGAAATTAATATTCAAAACAAATATGAATAGTAACCTTGATATAAATGAGTGCAAATTAATGCAGAAGGACTTTTTATATGAATTTGCAAAATTTAGCTTTTTCCATCAGGTAGATTTTTTCTTATATTAAAATTTCATCATTACATTGATTTTAGGAGAATATCTATTTCCTGCAAAAGGAAATGAATAAGTTGAAAAATTGCACGGCAAAGAAACTTTTGGAAATGCACAATTATTTTATATAACAGTCATTGCCTTTTATTTAGTTATTATGAAAATTTGTATGGAATGTGCAATATAGATGCACCCGAAGAATCAATGTTCTGTTCCAATTATTTTAAGCATTATAAAACTATAGAGAGAAAACAGCTGATATTTTACATAGGCACTTTTATCAAAAGCCATTCTGAAACTATTTGCATCCAAATATATATTAAAATTCCTATGCATATTATTTTCGAATAATAATATCAAAATTTATATTGCAAATGAGAACGGAATGAAAATGAAAAGGAAAATATACATTGGTTTGCTGTTCATAGTTTAATGCTAGCGTATTCAAAACTAATCAGAACGAAAACATAATTTGGATAATATAAATAAACATTTGAATAACTAATTGAACATTAGGAACTAAACATTTTATATACTCATGATCCATAAACGGCTGTACTGAAAGCAAATGTTGATTGCTGTTAACTCGTTGAGCCATTCTTGCTCTGCCAATTGTTCAGGCGACGCATTGCGGAGATCTCTCGGCGAGGTCTTCGGTCAAACAGAAGGTAACACACACGTCGAGGTAATGATTGCATTTTACTGTCCGTTTCGGTCATGTGAATGGTGCAGCCAATTTAAAAGCATTAAAAATATAAACAGAAGAATAATGTGATGGCCTGGTGAACGGGCGACCACCAAGAGACAGTCAGTTAGAATACAGACACGAAAGTTAACCAAACAGGTCGTTACTTTTTGTAATATGTGTAAAACCAAGTCAACCCCACGGGTTATCGCCGCCTAAAAGGAAAGTTCACTGTCGGTCTCCACGGACTGACGCCGCCTAAAAGGAAAATTCACTGTCGGTCTCCACGGACTGACGCCGCCTAAAAGGAAAGTTCACTGTCGGTCTCCAAGGACTGACGCCGCCAAAAAGGAAAGTTCACTGTCGGTCTCCACGGACTGACGCCGCCTAAAAGGAAAGTTCGCTGTCGGTCTCCACGGACTGACGCCGCCTAAAAGGAAAGTTCACTGTCAATCTCCACGGACTGACGCCGCCTAAAAGGAAAGTTCACTGTCGGTCTCCACGGACTGACGCCGCCTAAAAGGAAAGTTCACTGTCGGTCTCCACGGACTGACGCCGCCAAAAAGGAAAGTTCACTGTCGGTCTCCACGGACTGACGCAGCCTAAAAGGAAAGTTCACTGTCGGTCTCCACGGATTGACGCCGCCTAAAAGGAAAGTTCCCTGTCAGTCCCCACGTATTTACGCCACGCTTAACGTGGCGTGACTCTTAATTAATGCGCCTAATTATGGCGTGACTCTGGCATCGACATCAGGGTTGCCAGTTTAATCATACTATAGTTAGATTTAAACATTTTTCGAGACTAACAAAGTTTTAAATGTAATAAATAAATTCACAATTTATCATTATATTTATATAATACTTTATGAAATTTACAGAAAAATGTGTGATGCAATTAAATTAAACACGATATGAAAATAATTTTTCCAATTTTAATAGTGGAAAAATGATTGAATTCTTCAACGGTTTATGGGCGCTGCATTTAAAGTGAACCTAAATATCAATTTATATATTTTCATGGAGGATAGGACATTCTACTGGGATTCAATTATACTTAACATGTTATTAATAGCATTTTCAAGTGACACGCATTAAGTTGTATTCTTAGTGGGTGGGATATTTCATGTTTAAAACTGTAGCAAGTTTGTAGATAGTATTTCAAAAGTAAGTTGTTTTTTATTAATTTGCCATTTTTAGATTATAAATAGATTTGTTGTCTGTCGAAAATAACACTTTGTAATTTTTAGATGTTGTAAAACAACTTTTTTATTATTTGGTATTACTTGGATATTACACATATTTTATTATCCTGCAGTAACTAATTTACAAAGAAAGAGGAAGCAGCAGCAATGTAAAGAAAAAGTATTTGATAGTTAAAAGTCATGCAACGCCCATTTTCGCCCATTGAGCAATTCGAACATTTTTAGAGTACAATAAGCTGTCGAATTTAAGATAATAGCAAAAAAAGCAGTAACGTATTTCAATAAAGCATCAAGTGATTGACTTTAGTAGAATTGTTGTGATCAAGCAACAATAATATCAGTCTTCAAGTTACGGTTTTAAAAATGGAGCATTCCCCAATACTCTTCATATTTAAAACCGCAATATACTGGTATATAACGATAGGAACTTAAAAAAAAAATTATATTTCAAGTAATGTGTGAATTTAGAATTTGTTTACTGCATCAAAACTGGGGTGTTGAACATTTTAAAGTTCGTTCGAAATTTGATATGAAAACGGCCCATTATTCAAATTTTGAATAAATGAATATGTAGATGTTATTTCTTATCGAATGATGTCTTTGAATTTGCTCTACAATGAACGATAACTGAATAACGAAGGGTGGTTAATTTGTTTCTACAGCTGTACATAATCGATGTTCTACACAAACGATTTTATACATGTAAATCTAACAAATTCACTCCGATCACCGCAAAAAAACTAATTATAAAATAGTTCTATACTAGCAGAAGCAATGCTGAAGTACAGAAGATGGGAAGAATGGAGTTAGTTACTGAAATAAATAAATAAATGTAATAGAATAACATCATAATAAACGTGTAGAGTTCTCCCATTGTTCACATGTAAAATGTATTGCAGTGCAGAAAAATGTAATATTATCATTTTCTCATAAATAACAGTTCTTGAAACATAAGAAACGCTTTCAAATTGTTTCTCAATTGTTATTTACGCGTGAAACTAATGGCGATCCTATTGCCCTCTCTTTCATTGTACAAGGGATACTTGTTAGAATAGACGTGGTTCTCGGCGGGATAACTGGAATTAAGAGATTGATGCTATTCATCTTTTAGTCGTGAAAGATGTTTGAGACATTTAGTTCGAAATGGAGTATTTTGAGTGATGTAAAATAAGAATAGTAATTTAATGCATTGAATGCCTCGGCTCCAGTATTGGACGACGAGGATTTTTATTTAGAGGCTACGTATATTCAAATACCGGTGACAGAATTTTAATTATTAGTAGCTATGTCTAAATATTTTGGTGACATTCTATGCCCTTTCATTTATGATTTAATGTATGTGACTTTCAAAAACGTTTGTAATGAAGACTGGTGGTTCCACAAAACTTTTATTTTAGATATTTGTGGATGTCTTCAGAGTCATAGAAAATGACATTTTTATTTATTTTTTTTTTTTTGTACATTTTTCAACATTTCAACATTAAAATTAGTACTGCGCATATTCCAAGATATTGTGGATTTTAATGTTTAAAAAAAATTATATTTCTTGGCCCCGAGCGAAATTTTACAAACATGGACTTAACAGTCAACGTGCTATAATGCATTTAAAATTATATTTTATTAAATATACTAGCCGACAGAGAAAATGCAGTATCGTGAAAGAGCGAATAGGGTGTGATGATAAAGTACACACAGAGAGAGATGACATATATAAGCAAGTAATGTTAATTCCAGAAGGATAATGCAATGCGGTAATGGCATAGACAGGGTGATCGGTAGGCAGTAGGACCATCTCTTGCAGCTAAACAAGCAGAAACCCTTCGAGGAACGGATGCAATGAGAGTGCGGATAAATTCCTGAGGGGTGGATGACAATACGCCTTCAACCAGCTTCCACAGATCGTCCTCTGTTTGACCGACAGCCCTGCGTCCCACACATGCTCGATGGGTAAGACACCCGGAAACAACGAAGGACAAGGACGCACCTAGATACCTTGCAAGGCTTGTCTACTGACGGTTGTCGTGTACGATCGAGAACAGAATTTTGCAACCGCTGAAAGCAGGACAGTGCAACTACTGGCCATAGAACCTGATCCACATATTGTCGCACCGTCATTGTGCCTTTGATACGAACCAGAAGTGACGGGTTATCGAAGCCGATGACGCCCCAAATCATGATAGTTGGCCAGGCATCTTTTCAACAACACGTGTCTTCTGAAACTAAAAACAGCTCGAAAAATGGATCTCGGTAGGCGACAGATAATGACAACTGTCGGTTCATCTGTCGTTTCCATCCCTTTTATTCCGCAATTTAATCACGTGACCTACTTGCATTTCAGATCATTTGCATACATCGGCTAGCTGCGGTTGTCTCACAATTTGCATAATTATACGGCGAAAACTTCATAGTATTGTATTTCCTATCTCGGGTAGTGTATATAGTATTTCAGGTGCATTCATCTTGAATTAATCATTTAAACTGCTACAAAATAACAAAAATGTAAAAATTTCATTAAAACGTAGAATATAACAAATTAGTAATTTAAAATACTTTAATGGTTTTCTTACCAACCTTCAATTCATGCGGGCTTTCGGTTTGATTCCGGTAACACCACATCCGCTCTCAATCCTAGTTCTAGAGAGGATCTGTAGACGCACCTTTTTATCTCATCTCGCTTCACACACACTATTAAAGCACTTCGTTTCACCCTCGTCCTGGTCAAAATCCATGTGATTTATTCCCCCTTTTCTCTTAAACCGATCTGAAAGTTCGTATTTTGCTGTATCAACAGGGCCGCAGACACTTGGTTGGCCGGCTCAAGATTGGTTTGTTTAACTCAAACCCATAAAAACGTTTGTTAGTGCAAAATAACTTTTATTTCAACATGTAAAATGAGGAAAATTATGACTAAAAGTTATAGAAACCCCACAATTACAAAGAAAAAATATGATGTGAACAGCACATGACTTTTCCTGCAGATTCAAATCCATTTCGTAATATTTTATTTCATCATGCATTAAATTGAGTTTTATTTCAGAAAATAAAATATGGATATTTTTCTGATATTATATCCAATTCGTTTTTTATTGCATCGTTGTTTCGTTTTGTAACTTAATTCACTTTAAATTCTTCAGATCTCTAAAATTCCAAAAACTACAATATCCCGAGTACGGTTCATCCTACAGTCATAGTCATGGGACTAGATTTATTCGCTTAGTTGTCAAATTTTAAATGTAGAACAAGTGCTCAATTAATATATTTCATCAATTTTAGTGCCGATCCGGTAGCCGAGCGGTCAGGGGCATGCGTTTCCGGCTGATCGCTAGATTGCCGGGTTGCGGGTTCGAATGTCGCCAGCGGACATGGATGATGTCTTGTAGAGGCCAAGTCAGACTTCTGCCCTTCGGGAAGCCTCTATAACAGTGAAGCTGCAATTTTTCTCCCCTTCGCCATGGGACCAGAGGTCTTGTGGGCATGGTGCGTAGGCGCCCCTTCACCACGGGGGAATGAGTAACGAACGGACGAACGAATATATTTTAATCATTTATTTCAATGTTTCACTATCTTGCACATGTTGTATTTCATTTTAGATCGAATATATTGGATTTGCGAGTCATTTCGCAAGAAAATTATTTTTTTTTTTCGAATTGTATCAAAATCTAACCAGCATCACAGTATCCTACGAGCGACTTATCTATCAAATTTTGTGTAATTTGATCAATTAGTTTATCAGCTAGAGTGGATACATGCGTTTCAAGGCCATTTCACAAAAACAGGCGAGTTCTTTTTTTCCTAATCGCACCAAAAACTAATAAGCACCAGGATCACAAACAACTGACTTACCTGCCAATTTTTTTGAAATTCGGTCCACTAGTTTTTGAGTTAGAGTAGATTGCATATACAGACACATAGACACACATAAACGCGTCACGCTAAAAATAGTTTTAACGTATTTTAGAGATCTCAAAACGTGTAGATCCGTCCAAAACTCGATTTTCGGCATGATTCCAATACTTTCCCTATACATTACCATGTATTGCAAGGAAAGTAAAAATCTGATATGGGCAGCACATGACTTTCCCTGCCGACTCATATTCATGCTCTCTTCATTTCTTTTATAATTCATTAAATTGAGTTTAATTGCGCAAAATAACACTAAATTTGCATTTCTAATTCGTTTTTTGCTTTTATTTGGTAATTGGATATTTTTCCGAAATCGGCTTAACAAAAATGCAAGAAATCTCAAATATAAGAACGGTTAGTCCAAAAGTAAAATGGAGTGTGCTATATTGTTTTCCTCGTCCAAAATTACGTATAAAATAAGAATTTAATTGATACATTTAAGCATATATTACTTAGTCTTTTTTCTTTTAGATTTTGGCGATTTTAGCGGGCCATTCAGTAAAAAAGGAGAGGTTGTTCTTTTCCGAATATTACCAAAATCTAATCAGCACCAGAGTGTGCTACAAGTAACTTATCTACCAAATTTGGTGAAATTTGGTCAATTAGTATTTTAGCTAGAGTGGACACATGAAATTTTTACGGGCAATTTCGCAAAAAAAAATGCGGGTTCTGTTTTTACGAATCCTACCAAAAACTAATCAGCACCAGGATCTCACCCAAGTGACTTACCTACCAAATGTTATGAAGTTCGGTAAATTAGTTTTTTAGTTAAAGTGGATACATACATTGCACAGACAAACACATAAACACAGACACAGACAGACACACACACACAGACGTCACGTTAAAAATAGTTTTATCGTATTCTAGAGGTGTCGAAACGTGTAGATTCGTCGAAAACTCAAGTTATGATTTTCGGTATGAATCCAATACTATACATTACCATGTATTGCAGGGAAAGTAAAAAGTATATAAGTACAAAGTTGAAGAAAAATACTTTGATAGCCACTTTTTTTTTCTTTTGCAGAAGTAGTGTCTCAGTCTTTTTATCCTGAAGAAGAAAGCTGTTTTTAATCTCCGACATCAGTTAATATTGTTACTATTATATGTATTATATTTAACGAAATTTTTACTTTACAGTTTACTTATTTTTTTAGAGTTATTGAATTATTACATTGTTTTTTTTTTTGTTTTTGTTTTTAAACATGTTTCCTTTAAAAATCGAATTGTTTAAAACAGTATGTGACAAACTTTTGTCTCAAAGATTCTTAAACCAGTAGATACATTTAAAAAAATCTGATGTGGGCAACACATGACTTTCCTTATATAATGTAATGAATTTACTATTTTTACAGTAAAAAATTAGGTTTTTCTTATAGTAGATACTAATATTCTTTTCAAGATATTGAATTTTCGACAATTAGTCGTCATTTTCATTGATTTAGCATCATTTTTATCCATTTGGCGAGATTTTCATTAATTTGGCAACATTTCAAAAAAGTCGCCAAGTTGGCGACATTCCGCCAAATTCGTCGACAAAATCTCGCCAAGCGTTATGCACTAAGAAAAAAGTTATTCTTACAGCTGATAAATGACTATTGGCGTTCAAATACAAAAGTATTATTCAAAGTATATTTTTTCATGAATAGAACGAGCTAGATCCACGAGAATGATGTCACTCAATTTATCGCACGGTATTACATATGAAAAGTGAACATGTTTCTCAATAGAATTTTTTTTTTTATGTGACTTTTTCATAATTTTTTTGAAAAATGTACAATATCTCGAGAACCGTTTATGTTAGCTTTCTAAACTTTATGGCAATCGTTTTCTAATGAAAAATTACATAAGAAATGTCTATTTGCGTAACTTTATTAGCGGTTTTGATTTTTTGACGATTTTTTCAAAATTTCATTCGATAATTTAGGGGGGTTCTGAACATTCGATTAAGTTTAAAAACAATAAGCTTCCAGTATTCACGGATTGTGATTTTTGTACCAAATTTCATTCGAATCGCTCCATTTGTTCATGAGATATCGTCTCCACAGGCTCACTGACACACACACACACACACACACACACACACACACACACACACACACACACACACACACACACACGCACACACACAGACATCACTTCAAAAATGTTTGATTCGTGATCAGGGATGCTTGAAACGTGCTCTCCCGTCGAAAACTCGAATTCGAATTTTCGATCCCGTCACAATACTTTTCTTATACATTATGTATATAAGGAAAGTAAAAATATAAATGAAGTTCATATTATAGAATTTTATAATAAATTCGTAGATGTGTGTTTTTAATGTATAAACTCTTGTAATAATTTAAATGTAATTTTGTTTAAAATTTTCGAAAAAATTTATGATATGCATAGAGAGTTAAAAGTTCCATGTTCTGCTATAATAAAGAAACAAACCTTTTAAAATATACACAATTAAGGTTGATATAATTTCAATTTAAAATATGCATTACAATCCATAAAAACCTATATGAAACCTTTAAACAAGCCTATATAAAATCCATGAACAAGAGCTATGTTTATTGGTTACAAATTAACAAATAATTTAAAACTATATTTGGTGAAATTATTATTAAAACTACATATGTGCATATTAAAAATACATACTGGGAATATGCATACATCTTCATCAGTGAAGCAGCATAACATATAAAAATGAGATATCAGGTTTTTTTAGGGGGGGGGGAGGGAACTCAATCGTCAGAAGAATAACTTAGGTGCAAAGGGCGATATTTTATAACAGAAACACAAATCCGATATTGAAAAAACCAGAATGGATAGTAAATGTTAACTAATTTTAATTGCAATCGTACATTAATTTTGTTAATATTTAATTTTCCACAAGCTCAATTGACAGATACATTAAGCCACAGTCGTAGACCAGTAAAGTTTGTAAACAGCACTTTGAGTACTGCTGGTTTACACGAAACAATGGAAAATTGATTGTGAATACTCTCAATCAGTCCCATGTGCTAAACTCAATATAAGTACGCCACATTTCCTGCTATAAATTTTAAAGTATTCCCGTAGAACTGCGATATTTGAAAATAAATTTCCGCCCTTTTTACTATCCCTGGTAATGTAGAGGGAAAGTGCTGGAATCATGTCGAAAATCGCAACTAGAGTTTTCGACGGATCTACACGTTTTTCCACTTTTAGAATACGAAAACACTAAGCCAGACGTCCGTGATAAGTTTACGTGACGCCACGTATGAAGTTAAGCGTGGCGTCACGTGATACTTTTAGCTTGACGTCCGAGCGGGTGCCTGTTTCTCTGTACAATGTATGTATCCTTTCCAGCTAAAATAACTGATAAGTAGCTTTGCACAAACATTGACAGATAAATCACGTGTGGTTTACCTTGGCGCTGATTAGATGTTGGTACTATTCGAAATAGAAAACATATCTTTTGATATGCCTTCGAAATTACATCCAATCTCCATATGAAAACGCATATTGAATTGAAACTGCAACTTCAGAGTAATTTTAAATAATGTTCCCGGTTATTTTGCGCAATTAAACTTAACACTAGAACGACTCAAGCGGTCATTTTGACCGCATAACTATTTTGACAAACGTTTCCTCCAAAACGGCTAATCCCAATCCATTGAAATTTTATGACTTTTCTTATATTCTTAAAGTTAATGAAGACACAAAAAAAATTATTCCAGGTTTCAAAGAGAACATTGACCGCTTCCCGTCGTTCTAGGTAGTTTCAAAATAACGGTCGTTCTAGTGCTAATTTAATGGATAATGAAAGATAGAAGGAGAACACTAATTTGAATATGTAAGGAAAAAAACACGTAATTATTGCCCACGCCAGAATTTTCTTTCTAGGTCGTTTAAAAGGACAATGTAACATTTTAAAATAAGATGTGGTGAATTCGACGTGTACACTTCAATAAAAATGGAAAAAATATGCTAATATTAAAATTATATATAGCATGGGTGTCTAATAAATAATTTTAATCCATGTAGAAACAGAAAAATCCGATGTGTCCAGCTCATAACTATTTCTACAGATAAAGGAATTCGGTATTACAGGAAAAGAGTAATACAGAACATACTAATAACTGGAAATAGATTTTTGGTTGTTACTCATTAAAACAAACATGCTAAATTTTAGGAAAAATGCTGGATTATTTTTCGGGACATAGGGGTAAAGAATAAAAAACCTTACTATATCACAAGAACTACTCATATAATTCCTTAGCAGTGTTGTATATTCATTTTTACCTGACATGCTTACAAAACTTTCACACTCATTACAAAAATGACTGGTATATTTCATTTAATTTTTTTATGTTTTTATTTTTGATAAAAAAATATCAAATATGCCCAAGATGAAACTGCGATTTCATGAATTAAAATAAAATTATTCAATTGCATTCGATTTGCTCAGTTTCTTTATAAACCAGTACAAAACTCAGAAAATCAGACCGACATAAAGACGCCATTGAAACAATGGTTAGTTTCCATCGAAAAATGCTGAAAACGTTTTCCATCAAAAATTGAATTGGAATTTTACCACCGTAAAAACACTTTCCCTTTTAATATTCAGTACTAGCCGAGTACCCGATGAAAATCAACGATCTCACAACAAGCAACCCCCGAATAATGTAAATTTTTGAATAATTCGTATTTCACATTTACTAATCTAAAATTTTGGTGTGCAGAATTCCCTAAAGAAGAAAATATTGGATATCTGAAATTGCACATTTTTTTGCTTTCGAACAATCTACCCGTACATTAAATTTGAAGTCTCTGCCCTATCGGGGACTATGCTTTTTCTATCATTTCAACTTTTGAACGTTTTTTTTTGTGTAGCAGCCCCTTAAATGAACATTTTTGAACAACTGTATTCATCTTGAGTTTCTCATCAAAAAATTAACCCATATACCAAATTTCAAGCCTCTGTCAAATTGTAAAGGAGGTGTTTCTCATTTTTTCATCAAATCGAACATATTAGTGTTCGGCACTCCCTACAATAGCAAATGTAGAAAACTGAAATTGGACACTTTCTTCCTTTCCAACTATTTACCCGTACACCAAATTTGAAGCCTCTATCTTATCGCTAAGGATGCTTTTCTATAATTTCACCTTACGAATATTTCTGTGAGGAGTACCCATCCCCATAAATGAATATTTTTTAAAAACTCTATTCTTTTGGGGTTACTATCAGATTGGCTCATAAACCAAATACCAAGCCTCTATCACATTTTAAAAAGGGCTTTTCTCATTTATACTGAAATCGAACATTTGGGTTTGCGGCAAGCCTTAAAGTAGAAAATATTTAAAACTTAAATTGCACATACTCTTTCTTTCGAACAATTCTACCTGTACATCAAATTTGAAATCTCCATCCCATCCGGAAGCATAGTTTTTCGTCATTTCACCTTTCGAACGTTTTTTTTCTGGAGCACCCTCTTAAAGGAACAATTTTGAAAAACTATTTTGTCTTGGGTGTTTTCATCAAATGATTAGCCCATATATTAAATTTAAGCCTCTATCAAGCATTTCTCATTTGTTCGGCAAACCGAACATTTTGCTGTGCGGCACCCCCTAGAGTAGCAAATATTGAAAATCTGAAATTGCACACTTTCTTCCCTTCGAATGGTTTACCCATACACCAAATTTGAAGTCTCTATCTAAGCTCAAATTATGCTTTCTTATCATTTAACTTTTCGAACATTTTGGTGTGGCGCACCTTCTGTGCAAAACATTTTTGAAAAATTAGATTTTTCTAGCGGGTTTTATAGAACGGTCGACCCGTGTACCAAATTGCAAGTATGCATCTGGAAGTGGCTTAAAAAAGCGTGACAGACAGACGGACCGATAGACAGACGGCCATTTAGCAATAGTGTATTAGATAGATAATAGATAGCAATGACTGAATATCAATAACCACAAGGAATATCGAAAGGTGTTTGTGTAACGTCTTTTGTTTCAGTTCTTTGCATATGCAAACGCTTCTTTAAGACCAGAATGTTCCGTTATTACCAAATGCTTAAAAAAGTGTCAGCTGGGATCGAAGAATGTTCAAGGGTACTCATAAAAATTCGGATTTTCTTATTATACGGAGATTATGTTATCCTTCTGAGACAAATTCGTACTCTCTAAGGATGAGCAATAATACTTGAGAAAGGTTGCGTTAAGGTTTCTTATGGTTGAATTTCTCTACATCTTATTCAATATCTATTAGGGCGAACATTGCACATTTGGCATCTTTTTATTTGAAATGTTATTTTAGGAACGCGAGCGACAGTGTTTCATCCCGCCAAGTTTCGAAACCGTAATTGGCAGGTCAGCCACCAAGAAAACTAAATACATGATACTTTTCCTCTGTAAAGCTGTCTCAAAGCAGAGATTAATAACAAAAGCACACAATTGGTGCGGTAACACCTGTGAAAATATTCCTTTAAAATGGCACTTTTCAGGTTGGTCACTCTTACGTTTTATTCTTTAGTGTTTGCAGCCCTAGGGTCTTTATTACTGAACTTATTTTTATGAATGATCGCTCATTTTGTGTATTATTGTAGGCAATACATATTTTTCTTTTGCATACTTATTTTCAGATAAATTTTATATAGTATAATTCTCAGAAAGATAATGTGTAATTTTCAAAGCTATCCTTATGTTACATAATCATTCTGATTTTATCATTTGACGAAAAAAGTAAAAAGGCGTAATAAATACAACAAATTATTAAGAAATGTTTCGAAAATAATTTTCTGTCGTGGATCGAGGTTAAATCCCCATGCGCAGTGAGAAAGATTTGTGCTTCTTAAATAACTTTAGAGTATCGAACCAGATTTCCAGAAAAGCAAATAATAAATTAGTCTAAAAGTGGGCTTAAGATTTCAAATTTTCAATTCAGTAGTGATCGTTATAACTTGTTTTAAAGCATGACATTGGGGTGTGAAATACCAATTTTAGCTGCTGTATGTTTATTTTCCGAACATAATTTTTATTTTCCCCTGTCATTTAACGGACTATACAGTCAGAGCTGTTTTTTACCATACACAAAGCAGGCAGAAGCTGACAGTCCAATTATTCAAGCATCCTTAACTTTTATCTCATCAGCATTTCGTATATTTTATCCAAAATAGCTTTTATTACCCCTTAGCGCCACTTTTAGTCTTATTTTATCATTCTTTGCAGAAAAGCGTATATCAATTTAAATGAGTTTTGAATAATTTGGTACTGATACAATCCGATCAGAAATGAACCAAATTAAAAACCATAATAATTATATTCAAATATAATGAAAATCATTAATTTAAATATATCGAAAAAATTTAATTGTAAAAAGACGGGCCAACGTGTATCAATAGTATATTTAGCAACGTCCATTTTTTTATCCATTGCAGGGGCGGCCATTGAGGAGGCCGCGAGTACGCGCGACACCATTGAGTAAACATACCAAATTATCTATTATTATTTTTATTACTCTTTTTAGTCACAATTACGTTTTGTGACGTCATTATCAGGAATATCATGCTTGACGTTTTTGTAAAATTTGTATTAGTTCTTTTCTTGTAATATTTTAAAATTCGTAAGCGTTTAAACTTATGGTGTAATTTCACTGTATATTTCTTGTATTATTTTAGTAAGTTCATTTACCATTTTATATTTTATGCAAATTTGTTTTAAAATGGTCTCTATATATATAAACATTCCATGCTTTTACTAATCATGTAGCCACTGATGAAGAGTGTATATGCGTCTGAAAGCGCTCTGGATGTTTTTAACAATTTTTGTACGTTTTTACGATGTTAAATAAAAGACCTTTCGTTTTTAACACTTTACAACAAAGTTGAAAAGTGTTTATGACTTTGTTCATTCTGTCTGTCTGTCTGTCTGTCCGTTAGCACGATAACTGCCGTAAAAATGATATAATCAAAATGAAATTTTAGTATGTTGTTCAGATGGTCTGTAGTACCTATGGGGATATAAATGAATAATATCTCCCAATTAGTTTTAGATTGAACCCGGGTTGAAAAAATGAAATACATTGAGCCCTATGGGACATAATTTTTCCAGCATTTCTTAAGCGCATTTAAAATTCACAAATTGCTTCGAAAATTTTAGGGAATATTCAAATTGTTCCATAAAATCAAGAAAAAAAAAATCAGCGAAATATATTCAGTAGTTTTTTAAATAAAAATTAAAATAATAATAACACCTCTTATATGAAGCGATCACGTGACCATGATAAGAAAAGATCACGTGACCATGATAAGAAAAGATCACGTGACCTACTTCAAAATGATATATGGCATCCATCTTGTCTTAAAATCGTGATTTTTAAAGTTATTTTTAATTCATATTGAGTGTTGTATCCGTCCTAAAACCACTTTATTTCTGCTTAAATTCTGTGCATCTACATACTGAAACAACGCAATTACAATATATTTCAGTTTAAATGCTCATCCAAATATGTAGAAGGAGTTGTATTAGAATTGCAGTATTTCTTTAACACAAAATCATGTAGTCCATGGAGTCTGCGTAGCTGATATAAATGAAATATTCATTGATTTTACGAGAAGGACGATTTTTGTCGATGAAGTTTTACGCATAGAGTTTAATTACTTGTAGCTCCGTGGTCTTAATTTTTAAATAAAATAAATTATTATAGTATTGTGATGAATGACATGAATGGAAAATTATTTATGAATGAAATGCTGCTTTTAGAGAGAGCCAGGCGTGTTATTTTTTCTATGACGTCATTTGAATGAATTTCAGTTATTTTCGATGAAGTTTTCAAATATAGTAAATTATTGTAGTATTATGATAATTCTAAAATTATTACCGAAGAATGTATCGCATTTTAGAAATGTTTAAACCAGACAATTTATATTTCAATGCCGTTATTGCCATTTCAAGTTCATTTTTTTCGATGAAGGTTTTAGTTTTCGAGTATAATAAATTAATGTAGTATTGTGATAAGTTTTAAAATATTACCGAGGAATGTAATGTATTTTAGACATGTTTAAATAAAATTGAATTGAAGTTGGAAAGTGTTTCATAATCAATGCCTTAAGCATGATTGATCTTTCTTATTTAAAAACGTTTCGTTCTTAGTTTTGTCTATTGTATGCAGACGTGGCGCAAATCTTGATTATACATACATATATACTTTTCTTCCTTATATATATATGGATACTATATGACAAATATGGATAATACGATAAAAATTTAATATTAAATAATTCATATTTTCTTTCTGGAATATAATTTATGGTTAACAATAAAATGCCTTAATTTATGTTATTATTGAAAAATCAATCACGTAACTACGTTACTGTTTTTCTCATTTATTAACACTTTACAACATAGTTGAAAAGTGCTTATGGCTTTGTCCAATCTATCTGTCTGTCTGATTGCCCGTTCACACGCTAACTGCCGTAAAAATGACTTTATCAACATGAAATTTTAGTTTGTTGTTGAGGTGGTTTGTGGGACATATGGGAGTATAAATGAATAATATCACTGAATTAGTTTTGGATTGAACCCGGGTTGAAGAAATGAAATACATTGATGGAGCTAATTATGGGACCTAATTTTTCAAACATTTTTACGCGACGTTAAAATTCACAAATTACTTCAACAATTTTAGGAATTATTTAAATTATCCCATAAAATATATGAAAAAAAAGTTCAGCAAACTATGTTCAGTAGTTTTTTAAATAAAAATAAAAAATACACCCAAATAAGATGAAGAGATCACGTGACTTACTTCAAAATAAAATATGGTTTCTATATAGTTCTTTTAAATTTACATTTAGTGTTGCATCTGTCCTAAAATCGGTTTATTTTTGCGTATTTTCTGTGCATCATCTATGCATTTCTATGCAAACGCAATTACAATAATTTTTAGTTTAAATGATCATCAACTTTGATTATTTCTGCAACGAAGCCTAACTTTAATGGATGCAGAATGTAAACAAGTGATTGTAAGATCAGTTGTATAAGAATTGCTCAATTTTTTCCGGCAGAATTATTTAACTCTGGAGTCTGGAATAAAAGTGTATGAATGAAATATTCACAGCTTTTACATAGAGAGCCAGACAGAGCTAACGGCCCTATCGTGCTGAAAACACCGGTTCGCGTTAGATCACCGAAGTCAAGCAGCATCGGGCGCTGTTAGTACTTGGGTGGGTGACCATCTCGGAACACCGCCTGCTGTTGGCACATTTCGGGCGCGATAGCCCGGTGGTTTGCGCGCTGAATTTGCACGCTGCCACAACTGCCGCCGTGTTCATGCGGAGTATGATCACGTTAAACATGTGGGTCCGTAGTCCGTAAGTCCTTCCGAGAGGTTGGTGGTTAGGGGAGGCGGGTACAGTCCCTGTGGATGCCTCCCCCACTGGGTTCCGGTCTAAATTGGGTGGCACTTCCCGGCCGTCCAAACGGTTACCTTACACCTTTCTGGTAGGTCGGACGGTCTGGGTCTCAACATCAAAGAGCCAGACGATTTATATTTCGATGACGTCATTTGAATAAAATTCATTTTTTCGATAAAGTTTTCAAATGTAATAAATTATTGTAGTACTGCGATAATTTAAAACAACGCTGAATGTATCGCATTTTAGAGATGTTTAAATAAAATTGCATTTCATTGAAAAGTATTTCATAACCAATGCTTTATGCATGATTGATATTTCTTGTTTGTTCTAACCAAGTTCATTCCCATTAGTATGATTTTAGAGTATTCTTTTGATTTTAGTAATCATACACATAAGAATCAGAAGAGCACATTTCATTTTTACAAAATTATTTGCAATGGCCTCTACTTCATGCTATCTGCATTGAGAATACTAAAAGTACTTTTCTAGGATCAATTTCTGAATACTTTGAAATAACTTTCCATTAGAATCGATAACAAAAGCAACAAAGGGCATGGTTAAATTCATCTCCAAACACTAACTTTTCACTCTAATAGAGGGTCTCTGGATGACAAAAGCGAATGAGATTTTGCGAAATAGCTTTCGAAACAAAAGGATACGAGTTTCAAACCCCTTCCAAATCGCCATTTACATGGAAAACTAATTACGATTCCAGAATCCATTCTTTACTTATCGATTCGTGTTGCACAAAAGATAGAAATCTCTGTTGGATCAAACGAATTAAAGGAGTAAAAGATGCTGCGAAACAGATGTTATCATCGGTGACTAATTGCGGATAATTTTTTGCTTCATTCGAAACATTCTTATTTGATACTAAGTACAAAAAGTTTCACCCCATTCGAAAATTACACAAAATTAAACAAAGGATTCCGAAATCTCTCAAAAAATACTATTAGAGTAAACAAATCACTTTATCATTTTAGTTCCTCTCAAGGTCCCCTTCCTTTTAGTTCCCGTCTTTGAGATGTGAGCATGGAAACATGCGATTTCCATTATTCATTAAAGCCATTTGGTTCGTTTGTGCGAGCTGTATTGTCTAAAAGCGTAGTCAAATCGAAACCAAATATTGCAGTTCGATTTATAGGGGGTACGTACGTACGTCCCTGCTTGGAGTCTTGGCCTCCTAGCAGGAGGTTAGGAATCTTGGCCTGGCTGTGCTCGCAAAAACCCGCTTCAAGAGCTATTTAAATCCAAACTGAAGTTTAAATCGGCAAACAGTTTATTTCATTCTGTTACCCGATGGTTTCACTGTAAATATACTAAATTTCATATTTTTGTATACTATAGCTTTTGCGATATGAGACAGAGAAAATCGATGAAAGTGCCGATACGAAAAGACATTAATCACTTCAGAAGTTCTGCATAAAAAGTAAAATATCTCATAAAATACATCGAAATTAAAGAAAGTTCTCTGTCCTGCAAAAATTTAGTTATGTAGATACCAGCTTTAAAACATTCGTGGTCTTGCATTTGTTGGTCTATCCTGGACTCGAACTCACAGAACAAATATTTTGTTTCTGACTTCGACATTAACTATTTCTTAAACTACATATATATAAAGAAACGGTTTATATCAGTGTGCTCTCCCAAACTTTCTTTTTTATTTTGTATGCTATAGTTTTTGCGATAAAAAGCAGAGAAACGAGAAATTTATCAAACACAGGAGGTGGCGTCGGCGTTAGATACATTTTTAACACTTTATAACATATTTGAAAGTGTTTATGACTTTGTTCATTTTGTCTGGTTGTCTGTCTGTCCGTTAGCACGATAACTGCCGTAAAAATGACTTTATCGAAATGACATTTTAGTATGTGGTTCAGACTGTCTGTGGGACCTACGGAAATATAAATGAATAATATCACTGAATTAATTTTGAATTGAACCCGGGTTGATAAAATGAAATACATTCAACTTGTTGTTGTTGTTGTTTCTGGTGACCTCTTGTAATCGAATCATAGCCGACACAGGAAAGAACGAACAAGACAATACAAGAGAACAAAGTTTATTGCGGACAAGCATCACTGACGAAGGTCAAAGGGGGTGCAGCTTCACATTGTAGATGAGGACTGAGTAGGCGGAAGACTAACTTTACCTAGATATACAACCATGCCTTACTCGGGATTCGAACCCGAGCCCACCGGACAGCAGCCGACGACGCTATCCACTTCACCGCCTGGGCGGTACATTGAACCTTATGGGACCTAATTTTTCAAATTATCACATAAAATACATAAAAAAAATTTCAGCAAAATATATTCAGTAGTTTTTTAAATAAAAATTAAAATAATAATTACACTCATTATATGAAGAGATCACATGACCATTATATGAATAGATCATGTGACCCTTTTCAAAATAAAATATGGCATCCATCTTGTGCTCAAATCGTGATTTTTAAAGGTCTTTCTAATTCATATTTAGTGTTGTGTCCGTCCTAAAACTGCTTTATTTTTGCTTAATATCTGTGCATCAATGTCCTGAAACAACGCAATTTCAATATATTTGAGTTCAAATGATCGTCAAACTTTGAGTATTTCTACATCGAAGCCTAATTTTCACTTATGGAGATTGTAAACACTTCATGCTGTAAGATGAGTTGTATAAAAATTGCTGAATTTCTGTAACCAAAATTATTTTACGCTGGAGTCTGCAATATAGTTGATATGAATGAAAAGGTCATTGATTTTACATAGAGAACAGGCGATTTTATAGCAGCCTTTTTCGGTGAAGTTTTAAGAACAGAGTCAAATTACTTTTACCTCCATGGTTTTAAGTAAAATAAATTGTTGTAGTATTGTGATGAATGAAAGGAATAAAATAAAAGTTTATGAATGAAATTTTTACTGCTTTTTCATAGAGAGCCAGGCGATTTATATTTCAATGACGTCATTTGCATAAAGTTTATTTTTTCAAGTTCTCAAATATAATAAATTATTGTAGTATTGTGATAATTTTAAAAATATTACCGCTGAATGTATCGCATTTTAGAGATGTTTAAATAAAATTGCATTGCAGTTGTAAAGTGTTTCATAATCAATGCTTTATGCATGATTGATATTTCTTGGTTTAATATAGATAGATTGACTGGAAATAATTTTAAAGAAAATTGATTTAAGCATAAAATGTTGCAGGGAATGTTGATGATCGCAGGGAATGACGCTCGATAATCTGCAACAAAAAGTGTGAGATTTGTTTGACGTAGATAATAAGAATAACAGACATTTATCGCATCATTTTATTTTGACTTTCGCAAGCATCACTATTTAGTTCAATCGCTTGGCTCATTTCTACGAAATCGGACTTAAAACGCATATTCCAATTGAAACAAAGCTTCCAGTTTGAATAACTAAGTTCTGATTTATATATGATGTTTACCTAACCAAATTATAATAAGTATATCTACTTTTTCTCGTGTCAAAGATTTTTTTTAATAAACTCAGAAACAAATTCTAATATATATAATTCGGACATATAAATACTGGTACATTACGCGACGCATAGATGAGCGTATACCTAGAACATGTATACCATGACTTTTCCAACTTTCTCAATTTTCAATGCACTAGTCGTGCTTATTATGCACACGTCAGCCTGAAAGAACAATAGCCAATATATGCAATGCCAGCAAGAAAATTTGCCACGATTTTCCGAATCTCTATGGGAGACCGACAATTTTTACCATACCAAGTAACCGCTCCATGTAGATCACTTATAATTATGATCAAAGTTTGCTTCCATTACAAATTATGATCTAAGTTTGCTTCCATTACATCTAAGTTTGCTTCCAAATACATATTCACATACTATTATATGAAAGGCTTAAATATAAGACCAGCATTTTTCTTTGTCTATATGTCAGGCTAAGTGGCACATTTGGCGATAACTTGGAGACCTTAGATAACATTTGGAGACAAATTTGGATCTATATACAGACAGCTTGGTGATATTGGAGAAATATCGGCGAATTGACGATAATTCAATATATCTGAAGATTAAATTTCATTTATTTGATACTCTCAGCCGCTTTGTGGGAATAATTTAATATTCTTGAATCAAAATGGAGTGATTTCCACAGTTCGTGGAACAGGTACATTTTGTTGGGAGGTCTTAGAAATGTTCTTTGTTATTTTATTAAATTTCATTTATATGGGAATATAAGTCATTTTGTTGAAATAATTTAATATTCTTTAATCAAAATAGAGCGATTTTTCCAGTTCGAAGGACAATTACGTTTTCTTGGGAGGTATTAAATATTTGCGTTTTTGCTTTCCTTATATACATAATGTATAAGGAAAGTATTGTGACGGGGTCGAAAATTCGAATTCGAGTTTTCGACGGGAGAGCACGTTTCAAGCATCCCTGATCACGAATCAAACATTTTTGAAGTGATGTCTGTCTGTGTGTGTGAAAGTATGTGTGTGTGTGTGTGTGTGTGTGTGTGTCAGTGAGTCTGTGCAGACGATAACTGACGAACGAATGGACCGATTTAAACCAAATTTTGAACAAAAATCACAACCCGTAAACACTGGAAGCCTATTGTTTTCATGCGCAATCGAATGATCAGAACCCCCCTAAATTTTCGAATAAAATTTTGAGAAAATCGTCAAAAAATCAAAACCACCTATAAAGTTACGCAAATAGACATTTCTCATGTAATTTTTCATTAGAAAACGATTGGCATAAATTTTAGAATGCTAACACAAACCGTTCTCGAGATATTGCACATTTTTCAAAAAAATTATCAAAAAGTCATATAAAATAATAAAAAATACATTTCCTATTGAGAAACATGTTCACTTTTCATATGTAATACCATACGATAAATTGGGTGACATCATTCTCGTGGATCTAGGTCGATCCATTCATGGAAAAATATACTTTGAGTAATACTTTTGTATTTGAACGCCAATAGTCATTTGTCTGCTGTAAGAATAATTTATTTCTTCGTCCATAACGCTTGGCGAGATTTTGGCGACGAATTTGGCGGAATGTCGCCAACTTGGCGACTTTTTGAAATGTTACCAAATTAACGAAAATTTTGCCAAATGGATAAAAATGACGCTAAATCAATGAAAATGACGACTACTTGTCGAAAATTCAATATCTTGGAAAGAATATTAGTATCTACTATAAGAAAAACCTATTTTTTTTACAGTAAAAGTAGTAAATTCATTACATTATATAAGGAACGTCATGTGTTGCCTACATCAGATTTTTTATAGAGACGTCAGGGGATCATAAAGTGATTCTGTTTTGTCAGAGGTTGTTTAGTAACTAATTTTATCGATAGGGAGAAATGTTTGCCTCACAATTAAATATCGGATAACTGCAAGGAAGCGATAGAAAGTCATATTCATAAAGTAATATTATGCACCCGTTATATGACGAGCTTTGCATCTAATCAATATAATAAAACTGAAAATGTGTTTATTTGTTTGCCCGTTACGTATACAAATCCACAGTCTTTGACGGATTTTTTTTTTCAAATTTTGTATGATATTTCTCTACTTTACCGCGGGTAACCCCGTCCGTGTTTGGAGTTTTTAGGTTTTAGGACTAGGGTATGTTGGGATTTATGAACCGCAAAATTAAAACTTATATATAAAAATAACATTATGGCAAATACTATTTTCCTAAAATTTTTTTTGGAAGAAAAGGACATCATGTTGTTTAGCAACAGAGTTAAATCAAATGTGTTTATACGTCAAATCATTTTCGTTAAATGTATCAGAGTTAAATAATAAAGGAATAGACGCAAAAATACATTTTATAAATATTGCAAAAGTTACGGCTTTGAGATATAAGGTTACAAAAATTACTGATATTTTCACTTCCTTTAGTCAATTGATTTATTTTGGAAAAGATTTGCCATATGTATTTATTACTTTCCTTATATACGTAATGTATAAGGAAATTATTGGGACGGGGTCCAAAATTCGAGTTTCCGACGGGAGAGCACATTTCAAGCATCCCTGATCACGAATCGAACATTTTTGAGGTGATTTCTGTGTGTGTGTGTGTGTGTGTCAGTGAGACTGTGGAGACGATAACTGACGAACAAATGAACCGCTTCAAACAAAAATTAGTACAGAAGTCACAATCCGTGAATACTGGAAGCCTATTGTTTTTAAACGTAATCGAATGTCCAGAACCCCCCTAAATTGTCGAGTGAAATTTTGAAAAAATCATCAAAAAAACAAAACCTTTAATAAAGTTTCGCAAATAGACATTTCTAATGTAATTTTTCCTTAGAAAATGATTGACATAAACTTTAGAATGCTAGCTTGAACCGTTCTCGAGATATTGCACATTTTAAAAATAAATTTATCAAAAAATCCCATAAATTACAAAAAATATATTAACTGTTAAGAAACATGTTCACTTTTCATATGCAATATCATGCGATAAATTGGGTGACATCATTCTCGTAGATCTAACTCGTTCCATTCATGAGAAAATATACTTTGAGTAATACTTTTGTATTGGAACGCCAATAGTTATTTATCTGCTATAAGAATAACTTATTTCTCCTTTTATAACGTTTTGCGAGATTTTGCCGCCGAATTTGACAGAATGTCGTCAACTTGGCGACTTTTTTAAATGTTACCAAAATAACGGAAATCTTGCCAAATGGATAAAAATGACACTAAATCAGTGAAAATGACGACTAATTGACGAAAATTCAATTTCTTGGAAAGAATATAAATAGCTACTATAAGAAAAACCTATTACTTTCCTTATGCACATAATGTATAAGGAAAGTATTGTGACGGGGTCGAACATTCGAATTCGAGTTTTCGACGGGAGAGCTCGTTTCAAGCATCCCTGATCACGAATCAAACATTTTTGAAGTGATGTCTGTGTGTGTGTGTGTGTGTCAGTGGGCCTGTGGAGACGATAACTGACGAACGAATTGGCCGATTTGAACCAAATTTGGTACAAAAATCACAATCCGTAAACACTGGAAGCCTGTTGTTTTTATACGCAATCGAATGTTCAGAACCCCCCTAAATGTTCGAATGAAATTTTAAAAAAATCGTCAAAAAATTAAAACCGCTAATAAAGTTACGCAAATAGACATTTCTTATGTAATTTTTCATTAGAAAACGATTGACATGAATTTTAGAACGCTAACATGAACCGTTCTCGAGATATTGTACGTTTTTCAAAAAAATTATCAAAAAGTCATGTAAAATAAAAATAAAATATTTCCCATTGATAAACATGTTCACTTTTCTTATGTAATACATTGCGATTAATTGGGTGACATCATTCTCGTGGATCTAGGTCGTTCCATTCATGAAAAAATATACTTTGAGAAATACTTTTGTATTTGAACGCCAATAGACATTTATCTGCTGTAAGAATAACTTATTTCTCTCTCCATAACGCTTGGCGATATTTTGGCGACGAATTTGGCGGAATGTCGCCAATTTGGCGACTTTTTGAAATGTTGCCAAATTAACGAAAATCTAGTCAAATGGATAGAAATGACGCTAAATTCATTACATTATATAAGGAAAGTTATGTGTTGCCCACATCGGATTTTTTTTTATTGTAAAATTAGTAGATTCATTGCATTATATAAGGAAAGTCATGTGTTGCCCACATCAGATTTTTTATTGTGTTTATTTGATCTTTTTTTCTTTTTTTAATTTCCAATGGCAAGGCAAGTTACGAAACATGTACATGAATGTAAAATGATGTAAAGTGACCGAAGTCATTGTAGCCTTAAGAGTTCACTGGCTCTCCAATATAGGGCGGTCTGTGACTCCTCAGAACCACAAAGCGCCCTACATCGACGCAGGTGGGCTCTATTCATAGGTTCCCTCATATCGCAAAGAGGGCAAAGAGGACAGTCATAAATACCAATTCTGTGGAGATGCTCACTCAGGCAGTCATGACCCGTCACCAACCGGAACAGAGCCACTGCCTCATTTATTTGATCGTTGAAACATGATAAGGGTATTTGTGCTCATCATTTTATAGCTTTCATTTTGATGTAGTATATAAACCAAATATAATATTTTTTTTAATTTGTCTACAAACGGCACCAGGATATTTCCCTAGCAGCAATTCAATATTGGCTCAATATTGGCTTTATATTTCCTCCAATATTGGGCCAATAAATAATTTAATTTTTTGGTGGAATTGACCTAATTTTGGCTTAAAATATTGGGACAACATTGCGCCAATATTTCCAGTGTAACACCAATATTGGCGTAATATTGTAAAGAAAATATTAGCCAATATTGGAGGTCAATGTATCTCCAATATTTGCCTAATATTTGGATTACATTCTAAATAATTCCAATGTAATGCCAAGATATACAATATTGGACCAATATTAAATGTTACTAGGGTTTGTTCTTCAGATCTATCTGTGTGTGTGTGGGAATATTTTTTCGTATAGCAAGAACAGTTTTCTTACGTTTGATTTTATAGGAATTATAATACATTAGTATATTAAATATATCAGCAAAATTCTTCGAATAATAATATGATTCAGAATACGAGTACATATAGTACTGATCCAGTAGTACATACGGACTACTGGAATATGCAGATATTTTAACTCACGAACAACGCCAAGAATAGCTACTATTATTGGACAAACATAATTAAGTATTTGAGTTATGTGAAGTAATTACTTAAATTATTTCAACATCGGCTCCTTTCTGAATAAAACAGAATGGAATTTCCTCCAATTCATTGAAAATTTCAACTAAGGATACAGTTTCTACATCTTCCATTCTGGGAAAAAAATTAAAGTCGCAGCAGAAAGAGAAGAGTCAAAGAAAGAAGAGAAAAATAGATGGGAATGGGCCCCTGATGCAGTCCCCCATTATTTCTTCCCAGATAAAAGTGTTTCTTCCGCAACGACGTGTCGCAACTATTAGCGAAAGGATTATTTTTCGTAACTTTTATGGAAATAAAACATGTTCGCTTTATCGAGAAATACGGAATCGATACTTGGACAGCATCCAAGGGGAATTCAGGTGAAGTGAAAGGCCCTATTTATACTCCTCCCCCTCCTACATAATCTTCTTAGACCAGCTTCTTAGAATTTCGGAATTGGTGACCAATTATTTCGCGGAAGTGAATGCCTAAGATTAATTCGCCGTTTTAGGGTTAAAAATTGACTTTGAGGATGAATTCACTTATCTTTATTATTGGTAATAATGATTAAAATGCAGATTTTGTTGTGACTCACTTGGAAGAGGTGATAATAATGGAAATAAGTTCATCTCAGTCGAATAAATAAAGTTGGTATCGCGCTTCCACTGCAGATAATAGCATTAATTTGTGCTCATTATAAGCTCGTTAGCGTAAAAAAGCAGATAACTGTAGCAAGCAGCAATAAAGCTCGCTATTTTTACCAATTTAGGAATTATCTATAGACACTGAGAAATCCGGTTCTATCACGCAACCAATTCGAATTTTTTTAAAAATTGTGTCTATTTGGAAGGGGCTACAGCCGGCAGCTTCAAACTCCCAAAATATGCCTATAGATGGCATTCTTTAAGTTAGGATAAAGCTATCACTGCAAATAACAGCATCTTTGGGTTCGTTTAGTGCTTTTTACTTTCTCGTTAGCACGGTAAATCCGATACCTGCCATTAAAGCAAAAAACGGTTTTAGTCAATGTAATATTGTGGGCGATAAAAAGTCGCTGAATTGAAGTCACGGAATTCATTTTGCTAACTGTACTTCAGGGCTCTTAAAACTGAGGAACCGGCTCGGAGTTGTGTGCTCAATCCGCAGCAGGATGTTTTTTCAGTAGAGATAGTGATGGAAATAATTAAATTAAAATTACTGAAGAGACACGGTAGTTTGAAATTACTCTTCAAGCTATGAAGACAGTGGAATTTCGAAAAGGATCATTGAGATACGAGGACGATAAAATGTTCGCCGTGACAAAAAAAAATTAATGTAGTTATAAGGAAACCACCCCAGACGATACGTGAAATGTGCCCCAAGTCAAAGCCAGTGCAGCTTAAATGCACAAAATGTTACATGTCGGATACATATTATTACAATACGGTAAAGCGCAGATTTTTTTTATAATTTAATGAATATTTTTATATTTTAATGGTCTCACATCACCTACTAGGTCTCTCTCAAAATAAATTAAATCAGTTGCTGTTGTACAAAATATTATTTGTAAATATATTTTTTAATAACTGAGTGCTACCTACATAAATATTTTAATTTGAAAAATAAGTATTTGGTTTTCAATGATTTGTTTTTCATACCGTAAGTGGACATTTGGTGTATTACTTTCGGAACACATACAATGTACGCAGTTCTACTATACTCACGGAAATATTATTCAAAACATTTCATTTAATTCTTACACCATATTTTCACTCTGAAATCTTTAAACTTTTATATTCACATCTAGAAGTAATAAATTTCCCTTCTTCCAAGCAAACAGCGGGTATAGAGCCACGATTTATTAAGTTCCGTTTTAATATTGACTAAATATGGAGTTTTACAGTTTCCCACATACTTTTCTCAATAACGAATATCGATTTGTTATTCTTTAACCTACCTCTCGCACATGAATCCCCTACGCTAAGATGTGTAGTAATAGGAGGGTGTTGGTATCTAAGTTATAGTTCATTGGCATGAGAACCCAAATAAAGTCGGTGGTGCATATCGACCTCTGGCTCAAGCAAATAAATCCGTCCACATATGCATTTATCTATCTAATTATTGATTTTAGTAAACCACCCTTAGGGGCGTATTTGTTTCACTATATTGACGTTAGCTCTTGAATATTTAATAATCGGTACAATTTTAAATTAGTACAAATTTATAATCAATTCTGCGATGTATTATTTTCTAATGTATATATTTCCGAAAATAATCTTACATACTGATTCCCTGGTATCCATCAGTATGCCCATCAATCACGTCATTTTTAAACACTTTTCGTATAGTAACTAAAATTTAGTGCGGAAACATGGAACTTAATGTATAGAACCAGAAATATAGAGAGACGTTTTGTGTGTAAACAGTAAAATATAAGGATTCAGTCAAAGAATTATTTGGAATGAAATTTTTATCATTTTATAGAGTGTAAAAATTATAATATATATAAAAAGCGGTCAATTATATGATTAAAAGTGGAGAGTTTTGCATTGCTATCTAAGAATCTTTGTTTGTAGATGAATATTAAGTATTTTATAGAACTATAATTATTTCTTCAGATAACATAAATGCTTTAGGCTGATCTTACTCTTAATACATTTCTACAAAACAAAAACACATTTAATAAAATTTAGTAGAACATTTAGATTTCATGATGGATTAATCGATATTTTCTGAAAGTTTGTCTTGCGATTCAAGTGCTGCGTTCAGGTCTCCAGATAAACTGTGGCACCTGTATTTTTCTTATGTATAATATTTTTAGAGATTATATTTTATCCTCTATCTAAAATTATATTAACGTTATAAAAACTAGTACGGTAATTTTTTAACACTTTACAACAAAGTTGAAATGTGTTTATGACTTTGTTCATTCTGTCTGTCTGTCTGTCTGTCTGTCTGTCCGTTAGCACGATAACTGCCGTAAAAATGACTTAATCAAAATGAAATTTTAGTATGTTTTTCAGACGGTCTGTAGGACCTATGGGAATATAAATAAATAATATTACCCAATTAGTTTTGGATTGATCCCAGGTTGAAAAAATGAAATACATTGAACCCAATGGGACCAAATTTTTCAAACATTTTTTAAGCGGATTTAAATTTCACAAATTGCTTCGAAAATTTTAGGTAATATTCAAATTATTCCATAAAATATATAAAGAAAAATTCAGCGAAATATATTCAGTAGTTTTTTAAATAAAAATTAAAATAATAATTACACCTCTTACATGAAGCGATCACGTGACCATGATATGAAACGATCACGTGACCAACTTCAAAATATAATATGGCATCCATCTTGTCTCAAAATCGTCATTTTTAAAGTTCTTTTTAATTCATATTGAGTCCTGTATTCGTCGTAAAACCTTTTTATTTTAGCTTAAATTCTGTGCATCTACATACTGAAACAACGCAATGACAATATATTTGAGTTTAAATGAGCATCCAACTTTGATTATTTCTCTAACGAAGCCTATTTTTCACTTATGTGAAATGTAAACAGCAAAATATGTAGGATGAGTTGTATAGGAATTGCTGAATTTTTTAATGCAAAAGAATTTAGCTCATGGAGTCTGCATAGCTGATATGAAAGAAATATTCATTGACTTTACCGAGAGAAGGACGATTTTTGCGATGAAGTTTTAAGCATAGAGTTAAATTACTTATAGCTTCATGGTCTTAATTTTTAAATAAAATGAATTATTATAGTATTGTGATGAATGACATGAATGGGAAATTATTTATGAATGCAATTCTGCTTTTTTAGAGAGAGCCAGGCGTGTTATTTTTTCTATGACGTCATTTGAATGAATTTCAGTTGTTTTCGATGAAGTTTTTAAATATAATAAATTATCGTGGTTTTATGGTAATTCTAAAATTGTTACCGAGTAATATATCACATTTTAGAGATGTTTAAACCAGGCAATTTATATTTCAATGCCGTCATTTGAATGAAGTTCATTTTTTTGGATGAATGTTTAAGTTTTCAACTATAATAAATCAATGTATTATTGTGAGAAGTTTTAAAATATTACCGAGGAATGTATTACATTTTAGACATGTTTAAATAAAATTGCATTGAAGTTGGAAAGTGTTTCTTAATCATTGCTTTAAGCATGATTGATCTTTCTTGTTATTAAATGTTAGAATTATCAGCAATATTTGTAGATTTTTTTAAATAAATTTTTTTTACAGACATGTATTCAAATTTAGGTGGAGCATTTAAATATCACTATATGTAATTGACTAACGTGTTTTTGTCTTTATATATCTTCTAGCAGTTCCTAGGTGAGCTAAACATACTTATTTTGTCAGCTACAGTACATAATCTAAGAGAGCCGAATTTACGATTTACTATCCATTCTCCGGAGTGGGAGAATATAAGAGTTTTCAAAACGTATTTTCAGATTTTTAAGAGGGCCTTCTGGTGACCTATGAAACTTAATTTTTGCAAACTTATAGTATTGACCAGCAGGCAAAATCTAACGTAGCCGTAATTTCAATCTCCCTCTCTGTGTTGAAAACTATGGATTTTTTAAAAGTCTTTACAAACCATCAAGTAGTCCTCCGGTAATTTACTAAGCTGAATCTTTGCACACTTATAGTAGGCTGAATCTTTGCACACTGGGCTGGATTTTCGGGTTTTCTCTCGGAGTGGATAAAATGGGGGGATCGGGGTTAAAGACTTTTAGAACCCTCCTAAAGCCCAGTCCCCCTCAGGGAAATAGCAGGCTGATACTCGTCCAAGGGGCAAAACCTATCAGTGTCAATTTTCAATTGAAACAACAATTTTTACAATAGGCACCATACATTGTTATACTAAATGAAAATTATTAAAATAAAAGTTACCGCCTATTTTTTAAAGTGTTAGTTTCTCTATCTTTGGCAAGCTTAAAACTAGTGCACATAATATAAAAACATGCAAGTTTTAATGATTCTGGGTTAATTAATTTTATATATGTAACGCTCGCAACGTTGAAAATTCTAGTTTTGGGAAAAACTTTCAATGCGTTTGTCCATAATGCTTTGAACGTTTGCTCTACTACTCTGAAGTCAATTATTTAAAATCTGTCGATCGAGGTTTTTCTCCTAACATTGTTGATCGCTCTATTAACACATTTTCAAAGCTTATCCTACACTTGCGTCTAAAATAATTTTTAACATCCCTAACATTTTACTATTTTCCCCCAAACTCTGTCTGCAGATTGCTAAAATCCTTAAAAAATTCAACTTTAACATTGTGTTTACACATTCTAATAAACTCAGATTTTCTAATCCTAAAAATTCTAAATAAATTATATAAAAAATTCTAATAGATGGGGCATTTACAGCATCTATTACCAGTGCAGTCTTTCTTATATTGGTCACACTAAGTGTGCGTCAAAATTACGTATCAAGTAATATTAAATTTATGTCAAGAAGCATGAATTTAAGACATCTTCCATTACTCAAAATTGCTGAAATGTTTACCACCGTTTTCAGTTTTATTCAGCAAGGATCACACAAAATTGCATGCCAATCTATGATCTTGACTTTTTTAAGCCTTCCATATCCAGAAAAAATTCTAGTAATTTAGTTAATAGCTTATCCAGTACACTATTTTCGCCCCCCATTTTTTCCTTTTTAATTACTTTTTTACAATTTTACAGCTTTTGAGGATATTATGTATCGTTTTTACTTATTTCTCGTCTTGTTTAATTCTGTTTATTCTTATTCAGACTTTACTGGCCTTGTTGAGATTTGTATTATGGCGCAAGTCAATCTTGTGTTGAAGACCCAGACCGTCCGACTCGTCCAGAGGACTAAGAGCAACTATTTGGACGGCCGGGAAGGAGTCAATCTTGTGTGTTACTTTTCGTCAATCTTGTGTGTTACTTTTCGTTTCGGATTGACTGTACTGTTCAACATTATTCTTTCTGATTGGTTCTCTCATATAAACTCATAATCCAGGACTATGGTATATAAACCTCGATGTTTCTTCTATTCGTGCTAAATATTTAGACGTAAACTACATGAGCAAAGATTTTGAATTTTACTGTACACACAAGACTCTGTGACGTTCAAGAAGATTTAGTGTGGTCGGTGGGGTAGACTGACAATATCAGTTAACATGTTCGATCCCTTCTGAGATTCCTAAATATGGGCTGGCGCAACCGCCATTTTCATTCAAAGTGGTCCAGCAGTTATAGTCTGTCTGTGTTATTTCAATGGTGGACGCATGTTACATTGTTGGTATTTGATACTCAATTTAGCTCTAAAATAGGCGCTTCTGCCTTAAAAAAAGTGTAATAGTCATTGAAGATTGTAGTCCAGAATGTTTTGGTGTTGAGATTCCGAGAAAAGGGAAAGAAAGAAACCCTATTTTCTTTATATACAACAGTCACTTCAACTGGAAGCCAAGATGGTCACTGTTGCATGAGCCTGTATATTTAGGGCCTTATTCCCTTCTGAGTGCAAGAGAACAAAATGCGCATGGTTTCCCCCCACTGACATTATATGGAAAGAGGTAGGTAACAAAAATTAAGTCAGTCTTACCCGCGACGAGAACCAGCTCCCTTAACGAAAAGGAATCCAGCGTATCCTTGAAACAGCTATATGTTGCATAATTATTACTTTCCCTGCAACATATGGTAATGTATAGGGAATGT
The DNA here is from genome assembly GCA_951213105.1 of Amaurobius ferox. Classification (NCBI taxonomy): domain Eukaryota; kingdom Metazoa; phylum Arthropoda; class Arachnida; order Araneae; family Amaurobiidae; genus Amaurobius; species Amaurobius ferox. Next base: position 57,744,500 of record OX578134.1, read on the forward strand.
ATTGGAATCATGCCGAAAATCGCAACTCGAGTTTTTGACGGATCTACACGTTTCGAGGCCTCTAGAATACGAAAAAACAATTTTTAGCGTGACCACTCTAACTAAAAAACTCATGGATCGAATTTCATAAAATTTGGCAGGTAAGTCACTTGTGAACGAATCTAGTGTTGATTAGTTTTGGGTACGATTCGAGATAAAAGAACCCGCCTTTTTTGGCAGAAAGCCCTTCAATAGCTTGCATCCACTTTAGCTGAAAAACTAATGGACCGAATTTCACAAAATTCAGTAGATAAGTCACTTGTGGGACACCTTGGTGCTGATTAGATTTTGGTACGATTCGTAAAAGAATAACCTGCCTTTTTCTGCAAAATGGCCCTCATAAATCGTCAAAATCTAAAATAAAAAACTGCGTATGCTTAAATATATCCATTAAATACTTGTTTAATACGTAATTTTTAACAAAGAAAAGAATAAGATCAGCCCCATTACACTAGGACTAGCCGTTCTCGAGATATTTTAGTTTTTTCGTATTTTCTCTACGTCACTTTTGAAACTAAGTCCAGTTATTAAGTGAGGACGAAAATTGAATTAAAATGAATTAAATTTAATTGAAATACAGAGAACGTGAATATAAGTCTGCAGGGATAGTCATATGCTGCCCACATCAGATTTTTTTTATTTGTGATACGTTTCTCGGATTTTCCTTTTTCATTTATATGATTTGTCATTTTAGTTAAATTGTCATTGTATTTTCAGTAATTTAAAAATCGAAAAAAAAATCGTAATCTTCAAATTATTTATTCTGTTTTGTCAATTTCAAGAGAAAAATTTCAAAGATATCGCAACTTTTCTCTAAACTGAACGGCAGAAAACCGAGTTTTTAAAAATCATGCCTTCATCAACTAAAATAATTATATCAAATTTCATTAATATAAATATCTTCTTACAAGTAATGTCCTAGTCTCAGAAAGTTAGATAATTCATATTCAGGAATGATTACAACAAGTTGATCCATCAAAATGTGGCAGTTGAATTTTCAAAAAACCTTCACAATGCATTCCGTTTACAGCAATTACATATTGTAAAATGAGAATAGCAATTTTGCAAGTGTTAATAAATAAGACAAAAATTGATTTTTTATTTTGTTGTCCATTTTATTCAAACACGCTACTTTATCTACTCCTCAAATGGTATTTTCAATGTTGCTGAAAAATATAATATATTTCGATTCTTAATTAAAGCGATTTCATAAAACTTCTTATATATGTACCATATGGTAGTCTGAATATGATTTCCTTTATTTGGATATTCCATTCCGCTTCTATCTTTGGAGTTTCGAAGTTAATATTTGAAACGCAATTAGTGAAAAGTCAAAGAACTTCATTTTTGCTTGCAATTTTTTCTAACTAGTTAAAAGATAAAGTTTTGTAAAATTTCTATATGAACAGCTGTCGACTCTAATTAAAACTTACATTTTTGGATATTTCCCGAGAAATAGAATTAATAATGAAATTTTATTCTATTCCCCGAAGAAATTACTGAAGCTGAAAATTTTCTAGAAAGAAACTAATACAAGTTATGATATAATTTTAAAAATAGTTGAATTGAAAAGGAAATGCTCAAGCTTATTCTCATGTAAGAAAATGCTGATATTTTTACATTCTCACTCAAAATTTTTTTTGAAAAATCAGTATCACAGGCCAAAATGATCACAATTACAGTTTCTAAGAATGTATTGTTTTCACAAAAATTTCCAATGTCCAGATTTTGGTGCCAATATATGTTTTAAGACATTTTGAACACGTTTTGACTATTTTTGAGTGATGTCCGTTTGTCCGTCTGTATGCCTGTGGTCGATTTCCTGTGTACATGATTGCGGTCACAAATATTAATGGATAATCACGAAACTGTATATCCAGCTATGTTAAAAAATAATCTAGAAGTAGATATCATTTTTTTCATTCGAACGAACAAAATTTATTTTAAATATTATATTTTCTCAGCATGGCAGCATAAGATAAAATTTGACATAATTATGCTTAAAAGGGATTATTTGTGACTCAGTGTTCACTAGACTTTATAGTTTCAATCATTGTTGTGAAAAATAGAAGCGTTACACTTTTTTGGTTGGTGACGTCATTAATCCCTCTAGGGGGCAAGTTAGTCGTCCCCTAGGGGTACATTGTCAAGTATGGTATCAATCCAAAGATTTTTCAAGCCCTTTAATGTGAAGGGTAACACACTGTATCTGTAATCATTTGACATGTGATACCGATTTTTAAACATTTTTCTTGCAAAATTTGCAAAAAAAAAGCTACTAAAAATAAATTCTGAGACAGTTGAGTTGAGCCATACTGCAGTTAATTTTCTTGATATCTGTTCCAGTTCTTTGACAATTTATGGGATAAAATACACATAGCAAAATATTTGTCAAAAATACAATTACAATAAACGAAACTGCTGATTGTGAGAATACAACTTTCTAGCACTTACCTGAAGAAAGTATGTGTAGCTAACGCTCATAAGGCAGAGTTAAAAACGACTTGAGGTGAGACGTCCTGCCTTGGGCCTACCTAAATGCCTTGAGCTAAAGACGTATTTAGCTCAACGCTATTGTGCCGGTCCACCATACTCTGGGCAGTTTTGCCTGGTTGTTGATTTCGCTTTCTCACTATACCGGTATAAGCAATATAGGTGACTTTAGTTGTGTTTTTAGTACAATGTAAGATGTCTTCCTTTAGATAGCAGCAATGTGCTCTTACGATCCTTAGCTACTGTTAAGAGCAGGCTGCTTCTCTTCCGTGGTAGAGAATTTATAACGCTCTCGACACAATTATAGTCAACTAATTTGTTTATGCCTGTTTCCTTCAAGGAAGTTTTACAAAGCTGTATTCCAAAGTATGCTGATAAAACATTCTTCTGCAGAAAACAGTGAAATCTTAACTAGAATTGGAACCATTTAAAATGTTACCATATAAATAACTTTGGCTTCTATTACGAATAGTGTGGCTAAAATAATAAAGTGTATAGACATTATATCACATCGAAATAATTAAATGAATGAAGATAAAACTCCCAAGTCAATGTTTTATACTCTTTTTATCACCAAACAGTTATTCTTGAAGAGCACTTTATATAGATGAAGTGTAGTTTCATGTACAGAAAATAAAAATCCGGCTCTTTCCAGATACTTGCGTGTCACTTACATATTCCCCTAAGTGGACATATTAGATGATTAGATGAGAGTATAAAATTTAAAAAGAAGTTTTTCAATAAATCTGAGTTTAACAGAGGGGATATATATTGAAATCTTTCATACAAAAACGCAAGTCGTCTTCTTTGTGTATTAATTTATAAAATACGTGTTTAAGATATGAAGTTTTAAAAAACGTTTATCGACTTTTATGAATTGTAAAATCTGATGAAACTTTTTCTGGAATCGTGCTCATATTTCAGAAAACAGTACTGGTGGACTTGTTTCGCGCTTAGTATCACTCGCCAGCATGGAATAGTTTATACGTGCAATTGTAGCATGAATACGTGCTCAGGACTACACATTTCGAGCAACTATGGAGACTGACGATTTAACCAAGTAGTCGGATTCACATTTCACATGGGAATACGTGGAAACACATATTGACACATGGAAATTTTTAATGTTTTTATTGCAGATATATCAGGTATTCCATTTTAACGAACACATTCTAAGCGCAAAATTGGTGCTTAGATAACGTTATACGAAATTTAAGTGCTATTCTAATTTTAAAAAATCATCCTGTAGGCAGATTTTGAGAGTATGATTATCTCTGTTTCTAATATATTCTATTTTGCTATATGCATAAAAAATAGGATGCTGGTATATAAAAAAATAGATATAAGTCGTCATGGATAATCTGGTGCAATTCATTGTATCTTCATTTCATAGACAATTTGAAATATTAAGGAATCTAAAGCTGCAATGATGCAGTGAACATTAAAGTATCAAATATAAAGACCATCATCAAAACTTATACGGAGCAAAATGTGCATGTAAAATATTTTGTTCTAGTTAAAATTGTAAGCTCTCTGGTGTGGTTCACCAAATTTGTCTAGTGGTTCTAAACTCATATAAGATCATCTGCAACGCTTTTTGAAAATTTGTTGAATTTTTTTTTGACATTTTCACAATAACGATAAATGAGTTCCATTACGAATGGTTAAAATATTAACTTGTCTAGTTACGAAAATAAAATTGCAAAATTGTTCAGAAGTTAGCATTTGCGTTTTGTTCATTTTCTTCAATATGCCTTTAACATAAAGCACATCGTTAACTTTATAAAATTTATGAATTATGCTGAAAAAGTGTATGTCATGTGGATATGTTGGGTAGATAACCGTCATTTGAAGATTAATAATTTTAGAAAAATTCTCAACAACAGTCCTCATTATAGTTAGTGCTCATAAAATGTCAAGTGATATGATATAATATGCGTAATACAGTGGGATTAAAACGTGTTACAGATTGTAAAAATAGTAAAGCGACAAAATGGAACAAGACTCAGAGAAAAATGCGGCAATTTTTAGTATGGAGCCGAAAATAATTTATTAGCTTGGCAATCAATGATGACACTACGGCTCCTAAGAATCATGGACTCAGTCGACGTAGTGGGCTCCGCGAATTCTCCAATAGGAGACAGGCCTAGATCGCCTCTCAAATGCATGTGAGTTAATGGGCATACGGATGCCGGAGAACCAATGGGAATCAGGAGCAGCTTGCAAATTAGCCTCATGCAATGGATGAAACATTCATTTATTCCAATGTTGATTTTCAGTCCATTCAGTCAGTGCATTATGGCGATGTAGTTGTGCAAAGATTTGTCGAATTTAACAATCACGTTAGAAAATTGATTTTATGAGTAAAACAAGAAAGATCAATCATGCTTAAAGCATTGATTATGAAACACTTTCCAACTTCAATGCAATTTTATTTAAAAAAGTCGAAAATGCAATACATTCCTCGGTAATATTTTAAAACTTATCACAATACTACATTGATTTATTATATTTGAAACCTTAAACCTTCATTGAAAAAAATGAACTTCATTCAAATGACGGCATTGAAATATAAATTGCCTGGTTTAAATATCTCTAAAATACAATACATTCCACGGTAATATTTTTAAAACTATCATAATACTACGATAATTTATTATATTTGAAAACTTCATCGAAAACAACTGAAATAAATTCAAATGACGTCATAGAAAAAATAACACGCCTGGATCTCTCTATAAAAGCAGGATTTCATTCATAACTTTCTCATTTCATTCATCACAATACTATAATAATTTATTTTATTTAAAAATTAAGACCATGGAGCTACAATTCATAAACTTTATGCTTAAAACTTCATCGAAAAAAATCGTCCTTTTGTTTATAAAATCAATTAATATTTCATTCATATCAGCCATGCAGACTCCATGGACTGAATTATTTTGTGTTAAAGAAATACAGTAATTCTAATACAACTCATTCTACATATTTTGCTGTTTACATTTTACATAGGTGAAAAATAGGCTTAGATGTAGAAATAATCAAATTTGAATGAGAATTTAAACTCAAATATATTGTCATTGTGTTGTTTTAGTATGTAGATGCACAGAATTTAGGCAAAAATAAAGTAGTTTTAAGACGGATACAACACTCAATATGAATTAAAAAGAACTTTAAAAAATCACGATTTTGAAACAAGATGGATGCCATATATCATTTTGAAGTGGATCATGTGATAGTTTCATATCATGGTCACGTGATCGTTTCATATAAGATGTGTAATTATTATTTTAATTTTTATTTAAAAAACAACTGAATATATTTCGCTGAATTTTTTTTATATATTTTATGGAACAATTTGATTATTACCTAAAATTTTCGAAGCAATTTGTGAATTTTAAATCCGCTTAAAAAATGTTTGAAAAATTAGGTCCCATAGGGTTCAATGTATTTCATTTTTTCAACCCGGGTTCAATCCAAAACTAATTGGGTGATATTATTAATTTATATTCCCATAGGTCCTACAGACCGTCTGAACACCATACTAATATTTCATTTTGATTAAGTCATTTTTACGGCAGTTATCGTGCTAACAGACAGACAGACAGACAGACAGACAGACAGAATGAACAAAGTCATAAACACTTTTCAACTTTATTGTAAAGTGTTAAAAAAAGTACAAATGCGGATCACAAAAGGGAAGCAGTAGCCTGACCAATTACGCCAAATGATGTTCACAAAAGAGAGTAAGATAAACTTTTATATATCTTACCTGAGGATAGCATAAATCTGACTATAAATAAAATACAAATGGTTACCACTGTATGACACCCGCAATAATTCAGCCCATACTCCGTAATTATTAGTAATTGATAAATTGTAGATATCGGGTAATAATGGTAAATTTAATCAAGCGAATATTTAACAAAAACTGCGGAACATTTTCTCGAAATACTTTTTCAGAGTCGAGTCGTCCAGAAAGCTCCATCCCTTTACCTACAGAAAACCATTTCTCGGGTAATTAGGTTTCTCATGTGTGTTAGTTTCTCACCCTATTTGGTTCGTCAATTCGGCTGTCTTTATTCAAGTGAGACACTTTCTTCCGTCATATTCTGAGAACAGTTGGTCGTGCTTCAATAAGCCCTTAATAAATGTAAATGCAATCAAACAGGAGACATATTGGCTAGACCTTTTTTTTAATTTTTCGGAGCTTTATGGCCTTTCATTCTGTACATTTGTTGACGAATAACATTTAACATTTCATTTTTAACATATACATCTGCATTTTACTTGCATACACAAAAATTCTGTCATCATACTTTCTTTGACAGGAATGGTTGATTTGTCTTACTACCCAAACGAAGAAGGTATCTGCCTCTAAAAGAAGTTTATATCTTTTATATATTAAGTGCTGTACTTAACAAAGTATTTATGTTTTGTAAATGAAATCAGTGAGTTGAATTAACTGCCCAAAATTAGTTCTTACATTATTTCTGTTTTTATATATTTCCATTATATGATGCCACCACTATGTCTATCGTCTAGAGTTCTTATTCTAGGAAAGTTGAAATGAACAAATCTCTCTTACTTTAACACTCTATTTAACAGACTTCGCTATCAGAAAACAGAAACAAGTTGAAACAGAAAACACTTCTAATGCATTGAAGGAAATAATAAAGGCCCCAAGTCGGAATCCAGTACTTCAGCGAACAAGGAAATAGAATTCCTGGTAAATTAGGAACAAGTACATCTTCCATGTAAATCTAATTATGGAATAGTGAGCTTCCTAAACAAAGACAGCATTTTATCCAAATAAATAGAAGATCTGCCGTATCAAAAATTAAGACAGATGCTTCACTAATATAAAATGTATTTTTCACTTTTTTTCTAACAAATCTCACATCTGTGACAGCTGGAGCCTGTTTTCGCTCTGTTTAATAGTACTATTTTGAAACTGCATGCTTACACCTACCTGCAAAATGAATAACAAGGAAGATCAATCATGCATAAAGCATTGATTATAAAACATTTTCCAACTTTAATACAATTTTATTTAAACATCTCTAAAATGAGATACATTCCTCTGTAATATTTTTAAAATTATCACAATACTGCATTAATTTATTACACTTGAAAACTTAAAACTTCATCGAAAAAAAAATGAACTTCATTCAAATGACGGCATTGAAATATAAATTGCCTGGTTTAAACATCTCTAAAATGCGATACACTCCTGGGTAATATTTTTAAAATTATCATAATACAACAATAATTTATTATATTTGAAAACTTCATCAAAAACAAATGAAATTCTTTCAAATGACGTCATTGAAATGTAACACGTCTGGTTCTCTCTATAAAAGCAGCATTTCATTCATTACAATACTATAATAATTTATTTTATTTAGAAACTTAAGACCATGGAGGAACAAGTAATTAAACTCCATGCTTTAAACTTCATCGAAAAAATCGTCCTTCTCTCTGTAAAATCAATGAATATTTCATTCATATCAGCTACATTGCATACTCCATGAGCAAAATAATTTCGCGTTAAAGAACTGCAGCAATTCTTATACAACTCATTCTTCATATTTTCTGTTTACATTTTCCATAAGTGAAAATTAGGCTTCGTTGTAGAAATTATCAAAGTTGGATGATCATTTAAACTCAAATATATTGTAATTGCATTGTTTCAGTATGTAGATGTACAGAATTTAAGCAAAAATAAAGCGGTTTTAGGACGAATACAACACTAAATATGAATTAAAAAGAACTTTAAAAATTACAATTTTGACACAAGATGGATGCCATATTTTATTTTGAAATGGGCCACGTGATCACTTTATATAACTATCACGTGATCTATTCATATAAAAGGTGTAATTATTATATTAATTTTATTTAAAAAACTACTGAATATATTTTGCTGAAATTTTTTTTATATATTTTAAGGGATAATTTGAATATTTCCTAAAGCTGTCGAAGCAATTTGTGAATTTTAAATCCGCTTAAAAAATGTTTGAAAAATTAGGTCCCATAGGGTTCAATGTATTTCATTTTTTCAACCCGAGTTCAATCCAAAACTAATTGAGTGATATTATTCATTTATATTCCCATAGGTCGCACAGACCGTCTGAACAACATGCCAAAATTTCATTTTGATAAAGTCATTTTTACGGCAGTTATCGTGCTGACGGACAGACAGACAGACAGACAGACAGAATGAACAAAGTCATAAACACTTTTCAACGTTGTTGTAAGGTGTTAAAAATGTGTTTACTTTCAAAAGATCGTTTATCAAATTACGATTGATAAAATTTTCAAACCTTTTAATAAAATATATTTTTTTTCCATTTTGATGTTTTTTTGACACGTTACCTCAACTTTATTTGATACATCCATAAACATATGTGGATTTTTAAAGAACAATGGTTTTTGAAAGGCAGGAATGTCCTTTTAAGAGACATGGCATCTCTATCGCAATGTCAGGATGAGACACCGCAGAGACAACATTTTTTTGATACCATGTATAACAGATATTTTTCTTTCTATTTAAAGTTACAAGTAAGAAATTTCCGACATCTTTGTTTTTCTAAGGGCTTATAGATATTACCAGAGATACTACTTAACATTCTAATATTCTAGTAAAAAGAATAAATATGAAATATTTCATGTTTAAAGAGGAAGATAACAATTTGGAGCTAAAATAAATTAATATATTTTTTAATTTTTTATAGTTATTGATGCAATGTTAAGAACATTTAAAAAAATAATTAAAATATACTCAAGTCAAAACCTATTTTAATATAACAGAAGAAATAAACAGGTAAATTGCATAAAAAAATGAAATCATATTTGTAAAGCTCTCGATATTGCATCATATATAAATAAAGACTGTTGTGAATAACTATTGTTGTACAAAAACTAAAAATATGTCCAATAATATGATTTGCTATCCTACCATTCTTTCTACTTTTTTACTTGCGTTTTAAATCTTTCAGTTAATCACGTAGAGAGTTTCAACTGTCTTCTCATCGATTTATTATCGTACAACTGTTAAGTTGGGAACGAGATTTAGAAACCAATTACACAAGCAACCAATTATATATATATAAAATATATATATATATATATATATATATATATTTCATATATATATATATATATATATATATATATATATATATTTCATATATATATAATTGGTATATAAATAAAGACTGTTGTGAATAACTATTGTTGTACAAAAACTAAAAATATGTCCAATAATATGATTTGCTATCCTACCATTCTTTCTACTTTTTTACTTGCGTTTTAAATCTTTCAGTTAATCACGTAGAGAGTTTCAACTGTCTTCTCATCGATTTATTATCGTACAACTGTTAAGTTGGGAACGAGATTTAGAGACCAATTACACAAGCAACCAATTATATATATATAAATTATATATATATATATATATATATATATATATATATATATATATATATATATATATATATATATATATACACGTACACAGGGTGTCCAGTGCTATCGGTGCCCAATGGCTATTTCCTCAACCGTTAGTCACAGAGATATACTTCCAATTGCAAAAATGTTTTAAACTTTAAAATCTATTAACTTAGAAAAGTTTAAATCAATAATTGTATTTCTGAAAGAAATATAAATTTTTATGCAGTCCCCCTGGTCTACCAATTATATTTAGGAAAATCATCCTCATACAATTTTATGTAAAATAAAAAAAACCATCCTTTTACAACCCAAATTGACAGACTTATATCTGTTTAAATTTGAGTCCTTTTTGTGCTGAGAAATGGTCAATACGGTCCCTGATTGATTGGTTGCCTGAATAGGGAGATTTTTATGCGCGCAAAAGCGACTTAAGTCATAAAGTTTAATGCTTCATAACTCTGTGAATTTTGGTCGTAAATGGAAGTTTTTTTTTTTTTTTTTTTTGCATGAAATTGTATGAGGATGATTTTCCTAAATATAATTGGTAGGACCGGGGGACTGTATAAAAATTTATATTCCGTATTTCTTTCAGAAATGCATTTATTGATTTAAATTTTTCATCAAGCTAAAGACAAACAACAAACATCAATTGTAAGGAATCGATAATAGAAAATCAAATAAAATCCAAGCATTAAAGCTTTACACGTGGACAAGTCCTAGGCCTAAACAAATGAATTGTTCACCTCGATAAAACTCTTCTTCGTGTCCAAGTATTTTATCAAGATGAACACAAAATGCATGTTTCTGATAGTTATAGATTATATCTACAAACACTGATAACCTAGACTACATGCATAAAGATTGAAAAATTATAGGAAACAAAAATACCGGAAAAAACACTGCATATGTCTGATCCATTGAAGCCTTGAATAAAGAGACCAATGTTGCCAATCCAAAAAAATAAAAAATAAAAAGTTAAGAACGGTGGCATGCAAATTAATAAAACTTAAACTTTTAAAAGTTAAACTTTTAAATATTAAGTTCATTAAGATTGACATGGCCGTTAATTCAAATATAGTGGATTTATTATTGAAATCGGACATTGCTAGTTGTGCCGCTATATAAAACCCTCCAATTATTTGACTTTCGTGTGAGTCCTATAAAGGAATTATTAATTATTATAATACTCATTGACTGCACGATTTAAACTTTAACAATAAAACATTTATTAACAACATAAATCTTAATTAAATTCAATTACACTATTTAATTATATTATTTCAGTGGAGGGGGACATATGTGACCAAAACGGAAACGCCTAAATAGTAGTTAGGACCCGATATCATTGTCAATGGGCGCATACCTTCAAATCTCTCTTGGACTTTGTCAGAATCTGTATTTAATGTCGTTCATTCACCGCATTAACTCTTGGTATAATGCTCCGACACGCAAATTCGTTGAACATTTTGTACTGCTGCAACTCTGCACTCGCACTTATTTCATTCTCTTAGTATACCAAGTCATCACTGTAGTGTCTGCACAAGTCATAATGTCGAAGTTATCTGTTCCAAGTCATGTTAGTATCTCTACAATCTGTGTACAAGTTATCTTCTTGTGCCGTTCTCGGGTCACAGGCTGTGCTTCCCTCGGAAGGAGGGGGTAACACCCCTTTTCTTCCATTTGCCACATTGAGTTTGACGTAACAATCTTCTTTTTCATTGGTTACTCCTTTAACCAATGGAACCATTCCACATCTCGTAAGGCCCAGCTCGGTCCCCTCTGTCACTGCACCCCTAAATTTGTGGTTTTCTGACCTTTAGGTTCACGGGGTTATAAAACTCTGCCAGCCAGACTATAAGTATTGTTCGCGGTTTTGGCCACTATAAATTTGTACATAAAAGTGTCTCGTCAAATGTGAGATCTAATTCTGGTCTCACATATCTGCCATCGGATTAAAAAAAAAACACACACACACCAGTAAAGTTCGAAAAAATTGTTCAAATCTCAACTTTGTAATTGGCATTTTTCCTTTTGGCACAAAGTTCGTCCATAATGGCAGTCAAACAGTCTTGCTGGAAACACAAAATTTTTAGCACACATCATACACTAAGTAAACATAAGTTATGTACTTATCATATTATATCAGGTCAAGCTTTCAATTGAAGCAAAATTAAATTTTGATTATTTATAAAGATTTTAAATATATATGCACAATCAATTTGAAACGTTACTCACTAACTATTTAACTTTGATATTTTTAACACAATTACACATTTTTTGTACGAATTACACAGTATATTATTTTTTCAACACAATTATTTTCCTCCTTATTCTAACATTTTTCATAATTAATAGCTTCATTACATAATACAATATTTTTGCTTAACCTTCAAACATTGGTACATAATTATTAATACAACAAAGAAATCTTTCTTTTTTTAATTCAACCATTCACACTATACTTTTCACAGAATTCTGCAACTTTAACATTGCATGTAAACAAACAAACACATTTGACATTATACCTTTGTCTTTCTTGGCCCAGAATGTAAACGAAACAGAGTCTCTGTCCTGTGACAGCGTAACGATGGATTGAATTGCAAAAGATCATTAGAAGAACCCTTCTCTTTATCGAGACCGGAAGCGCCCCAAACCGGAAATGTTCAACTACCCCTTTCGAACATCGGAAGGTGACCAGTCAAATAAAAGACCCTCGAAAACGATTTTTCTTCTTTTAATCGTTTTTTGCAACTGATTAGCAGTTAAGCATGCTCTCAACTTTACTTTTTGAAACATGGCAATGCATTCTACAGTGGACAACGTGCGGCATGGATTCTCTTCACGCCGGTTGAAAGGAACGGCTTTACAGTACTGTAATACAAGTATCGTACCTTTTTATTTATTCCACTCGGCGTATTATATAAACATCGAATCAGCCATTTAAATACATATATATCCTCATCATTTTATTTTAATGTTATTTTATTAGTTGATATATATTTCCTGCTATCCCGGTATTACTTCCATCTGTGTTTAAAATAAATTGTTCCTTAAATTTCGGAGCCCTAACCGTCGGTTCGTTGAAAATTGCTGATTTTAATTTATTAAATGCCTCTTCACACTTGCTATTCCAGTTGAATTTGACATTTTTTTTTAGTTAAGTTAACTAAGGGCTCAGCAATTTGCGCAACTTTGAAATAGATGATCTGAAATAATTTGTGGTGCCCCAAAAACTTTTAACTTGTCTTATTGTAGTTGGATTTTTAAAATTTTGAATCTTGGCACAATTTTTTTTTATGGGCGAATGCCGTCGTTGCTAATTTTGTAACCTAAAAACTCGATTTCATTCCTGCAAATTTGAACTTTATTTGGATCCAAAGTAAGATTCTTTTGTTTCAACCTGTTAAATATTGTTTGCATTTTTTGCATGATTTCCAGGTTGCAGTTGCCGCATATGACCAAATCGTCCAGATAAAAGTAAATATTTTGATCTCGTAAATCGCCTATAACCTCGTCCATTAAAATTTGGAAATATGCCCCTGAGTTCTTTAATCCGAACGGAAGACGATTAGGAACAAACTGTCCTAGGCACCCACTTTCAAAGCTTAATTTTTCCTTGACCTTTTATTGTAATTTGATTTGAAAAAAAGCTGCCTTGAGATCTAATACTGGATATAACGTGTGCCCTGAAATCTTATGTAATATGTCCTTGATCTGGGGTAATTCCACCGGTAGCAATGGAATGAACGTGTTTAAGGCTCTATAATCTACGGCCGTTCTATACTTGACTTCTTGCCCCTCTTTTTGTGGCTTCTTCACCATCAAAATTGGGAAGCAATAGTTAGACTGCGACATCAATCCACATTTAATCAATCCACATTTTAACAACTCCTCTATCTCTTTCTGCGCGACGATTTTCAAGGCATTAGGACAAGGATACGGCTTTGTTTGAATTGGAAAATCGTGCATCAATTCAATATTTGGAATAATTGCATCCTTTTCTCCCAAAGTCTGATACGATTTTGAAAATACCGCATAATTATCTTTTAATAATTTATTCTTCCTTTTCTTATCCTTGCGCCTTGCAGATAGTCGAGGTCAAACTCAGTGTTTTCCATTTCGGTTTTCCTTAACTTTAACATCTCTTCAGTGCAGGCATTTTTGACTTTATTTACATCCTGAATTTTAACATTATTTACACTTTCCATCACATTCATATTTACTACTTCCATTTCTTTATTTTCCATTCCTACTTTCATTCTTTTGTTCAGCCAAATAGTATTCTTATTTTTATTATAAAATATTGTGTTGATACATCTTGTATCTGTTACAGGTTGGATAGAAAACTCCGGCAAGATTGCCTTAGCGAGGTTCAATGGCTCCAGCACGACTTTATATGAATCAACGTTTTCTGGCAGTTGCAATCGAACCAGCCTCGATTCTCCTGCATAAATTTTAACTTTCTTTTTTAGTTGGGCATAAATTGGTTTATTGCTTCTTGTTGTTTTCGGCATTTTTTTATTTATAAATTTTTTTATTATTCTTACTCTGTGTACATTCTTCACTGATGTGAAATCTAACCTTATTTTTATTCTGTGTTCTCACCTTTTTTTTTGTATCAGTCATCAAATTAGATTTATTTTCTGCATCACTATTTAAATTTAACTCTGCGTTCCGCGCATCATTTTTATTTTTTATCAACATTTCAATGTTTATATTTTTACTGATTAATTTGTTTTTATCTCTATTATTCTTATCACCTACCTCAGTACTGCTTTCCTTATTTTTTCCCTTATTATCACTGTTTTGTTTTTGTATAAGAATTGTATGCATCATTACTTTATTCGCCTCCTTACTTTGTTCCGAATTTTTGCTTTCAATTAGAGGTATAGTTACATTACCAAATTTTAATGTTTTATTTTTTGTATCTAAAATTCCTATATTGTTTGCTAAGAAGTCGCACCCTAATAAGATCTCATAGTCATTTCCGAAGTGTTGCTTAGTTATAAAAAAAGGTATTATTTACCGCTTTGCCTCCAACATTAAAATGCATTTTTACATATCCCGAGAACTGAATGTTTTCTTAGTAAATGTCTGTAACGTTACTTTTCTTGTCACATAATTAATTTTTACGTTTGATTCATTTTTCAGCTTCTGGAAAAAATGTTCCGTAAGCAGCGAAACCATGGACCTGGATTCAAACATGGCAACCGCGGACACGGTGCTAAACTGCAACAAGAATTTGGATAATATTATATTTTGCATGTTTTCCATACTATCTATTTTTTGATTGTCATTTTTATTTTGTTGCTCTTTATTTTGATTTAACTGAAAATTGGGACCTGGGCGTCGCGTGCGAACCTCCCTTTTCTGATTTTCATTTCTACTCTCGTATTCGTATGTAATTTTCGCGTTGTCGTCTGTATTACTTATTTGGAACTTTGGCCTATTTTTGAAATTTTGACTTGGCCAAAGCCCCTCCGTCAGTTTAACGGCCCGCTACGGTTTCTTTCTTGCCCCTGAAGTTCTTGCTTCGCAAAAGTTTGGGTATTTGACCGATTATCATTTCTTCCCGTATTTCTTTCTCTGAATCCGTTATTTTGCGTGTTACTAAATCTGTTACTTTGCCCATTTCTAAATCCGTTACTTTGTTCATTTCTAAATCCGTTATTGTTTTCATTTCTAAATTCGTTACTTTGTCCATTTCTAAATCCGTTATTTTGATCATTTCTAAATCCGTTATTGTTTGCATTTCTAAATTCACTTCTTTTATTTCCATATTTATTTACTCCAAATTTTTTTTGTGCGTTTTGGTTTTGCCAACAGGTAGCAAAGTAGTGCCCTCTTTCTCCGCATCCTATGCAATATATAATTTCATTTTCTGATTTTTTGCACTTTTCATATTTTAATTGCTGAGGTTCAAACTTTGAATTTTGTAAATGCCTTTCCATTTATCTATCATTAAAATTTCTGCCCATATTTTCATTTTGCCTAATCGGATTAACTTCTGTATTGTTCAAATCCTCAAAAACCTGCTCCAAATGCTCTGCGTATTCTACTGCCTTTCACAATTTTGTATGTTCAATTTTTTAATTTCAAATGCGAGATCTCGTCTAACAGACTCTATGAATTTTGTGCACATTACATTGCTCTTTATTTCATTCATTTCATTATTTACGTAATTCCCTAAAAATTCATTTGTCGAATTTGCAATATTTAGCGCTGACTCAGATATTTTCATTCCTGGCGTCATTTTAATTTTATTTAAATTTGTTTGCTTTTGCAACATTGTAAGAGATGATTTAAATTGTTTCAATAACATTTGTTTAATCTCTCCCATATTATTTGCAATCTGCAATTCTCTTTTCTTTGACAAAAATTCAAGCGCTTTCTCCTTTAATCTAGTTTTTAAAATGACCACTTTATTTTCTTCCGACCATTCGGCCATTTTTGCAATATTTTTAAATTGCTCAATAAAAAATTCAACATCCTCGTCTTTCCTCCCATTAAAAACTGGCAATACATTAATTAAACCAAAATTATCCATTTTTACTCTCGGATTTTCAATAATTTCTCTTTGTGCTCTGTCTGGAGACTTTTGTCGTCTAGAATTTCTACCTTCTCTCAAAGGCTTTAAAACAAAACATTATCCCTTCCAAAATAATACTTAAAATTAACAGCATAAAATACACTTTAAAAATACTAGACATACAACATTTCAACATGCAAACTAAATATTCTTAACATTGATCAACTTTTCCAACATTATTTTCAATCATTTTAAATATATTCAAATTCTTTTCATAGCGACTGTGCATATTTAATTTAAACAATGCAAAAATCTGGTCAACACATGCTCCTCCATAAAATTTACTCATCTCTTTATTTAAATTATTTTTATCCACCTCAGTATTATTTATTAAAATTATCATTTAAATTTTGAACTCACACAAAAGTGTCATGGAAACCAATTGTGGCACGCTTAACTTTATAATTAACATAGTTATTTATAATCATCATATCTTAACATTACCGTAAATTCTCATATTAGTGGGCTTATCATTGAAATCGTACATTGCTAGTTGTGCTGCTATATAAAACCCTCCAATTATTTAACTTTCGTGTGAGTACTGTAAAGGAATTATTATTATAATACTTATTGACTGCACCATTTAAACTTCAACAATTAACTTTAACATAACATATAAGCTTAACTTTATAATTAACATTAATTATTAATAATCATCATATCTTAACATTGCCGTAAATTCTCACATTAGTGGACTTATCATTGAAATCGTACATTGCTAGATGTGCTGCTATATAAAACCCTCCAATTATTTAACTTTCGTGTGAGTATTGTAAAGGAATTATTAATTATTATAATACTCATTGACTGCACCATTTAAACTCTTTAACAATAAACCATTTATCAACAACATAAATCTTAATTAAATTCAATTACACTTTTTAATTATATTATTTCAGCGGAGGGGACTTATGTGACCAAAACGGGAACGCCTAAATAGTAGTTTGGACCAGATATCATTTTCAATGGGCACATACCTTCAAATCTGTCTTGGACTTTGTCAGCATCTGTATTTAATGTCGTTCATTAACCGCATTAACACTTGGTGTAATGCTCCGACACGTAAATTCGTTGAACATTTTGTACTGCTGTAACTCTGCACTCGCACTTATTTCATTCTCTTAGTATACCAAGTCATCGCTGTAGTATCTGCACAAGTTATAATGTCGAAGTTATCTGTTCCAAGTCATGTTAGTATCTCTACAAGTCATAAAGTCGAAGTTATCTGTTCCAAGCCATGTTAGTATCTCTACAATCTGTGTACAAGTTATCTTCTTGTGTCGTTCTCGAGTCACAGGCTGTGGTTCCCCCGGGGGGGGTAACTCCCCCTTTTCTTCCATTTGCCGCATTGAGTTTGACGTAACAATCTTCTTTTTCTATTGGTTACTCCTTTAACCAACGGAACCATTCCACATCTCGTAAGGCCCAATTCGGCCCCCTCTGTCACGGCAACCCTAAATTTGTGGTTTTCTGACCTTTAGGTTCACGGAGTTATAAAACTCGTTGCCAGCCAGACTACAAGTATTGTTCGCCGTTTTGGCCACCATAAATTTGTACATGAAAGTGTCTCATCAAATGTGAGATCTATTTCTGATCTCACAAGAACTGTATTTGCCAATCGTGAGAAATACATAACAGTAATGCGAAAAGGCTATAAAAGGTGATATTCAACAGTAAAAGCTACAAAATAATTGAGCATATGATAATAGAAAACAGCGAGGCTAAATTATAAGGGGATGTAAATACATGGTAATGCTTATTCAAGATAAAGTGGATATCTGGCTAATATAAGATACTAAGGAGAGAATTTAAGTATATTCAACCTTTCAAAACTTTTTAACTAGTATACCATTTACTAAATATGCTGGACATTTATATAATTTGCTGGTAATTTTTAGCTTATTAATATGCATTGCATGAAATTTTTTAACAGATAATCTATAAATTCTAAAAAGCTGATTAAGTATAATATTTCTAAACAATTGTATCGAGTTACAGGAATTGAAAAGTAATATTTTATTAATGTTAAAGTTAAAATAGTCCTTTTTATCATATAAATTAGTAACCATCCTATTCGTAGGTTCAATAATTATATTTAATAAAAAAAATTAATGTTGTTACTAATAGTGGCTTCATTAGGAATTAGTTCCAAATTATCCAGATAGAAATCTATATCTATGACACAGTTAACTGTAAAAACCAAAAGAATCAGATCATCTCAACATATTTGTAAATTTTATAATCTGTTGAAGTTAAAGATTTTTCATAATGATAAAGGTATAAATTAGCTAATATACTGCTACAACAGCCATCTTGTGGAAACCTTGAGACTTGTAAGTATAATTTATCAGCTTGAAATATATAATTATTGAAAAGAACAAAGTGAAAAAGTTTCGGAAAATTGGTAAATATAGTATGAGTAGAACGATGAATAATATAAGCATTATATACAGCTAAAATTACTACATAAAGATCAGATATCTTAATATTATTAAAAATATCTTTAAAATCAAAAGTTTGAAATCCAATTAGTTTACCTAGTGATGTTAATTTATTCTTTAATTCTTTACTATTGTTTAGAATAAGGTAGTTATTGCTATAAAAACGTAAATTATCATTTATTACATTTAAATAATTTAGTAGTAATTTATTCGCGGCAGTAGAGTAAGTATTATGACCACTAGTTACTGTTCTAAATTTAATAGGATTTTTATGAAATTTAAGAATAAGCACTATATATGGAAATTTAAGAAATTTATAATTAATATTTAAATCACTATACATATTGATAATTTTCAGTTTTATACTATTAATGCCGTGTGAATCTAGTGTAAATAGACTATTTTTATTTAATCAAACAGAAATTGTATGTAGAACGTTTTACAGATAATAGCATAATTATTAGAGGTTTTATCAACACAAGTAATAACAAAATCATTAATGGAATGTTTTAAATTATCAATATTATATATAGATCTAGACAATTTAATACTACAAATAGTATTTTTAATAAATTTTAATAAAGTAAATTTCCATATATTAAATGCCTCTAAAGGCAGAGCATATTTAGAAGTTAATTTATAAATATATTTATCAAGATCAATATTTATTGATTTTAAAATTTTAAAAGAGTTATTACAAGATAGTAACCTGAATTTTGTACCAAATGACATAATGGTTCTTGACGTTTCGCCTTTAACTATTGCTAAGTCTCCTGTAACTATATAGCCCAAGTGTGGATTTTTATATTTAGCATATTCGTCTACTTTCCAAATACAATCATTATCTACATTTGACATGGAATCTTTATCTATAGAGAGAGATTGTGAAATTTCATTATAATTAAAAATAGATCTACCAATAGGGTTGCTATGTTTAAAAGTCTTAGTAACATTCAAATCCACAATAGGCAATAAGAGTTTGAATTTGTTAAATAGAGACCCAAAATTTATAGAATTATAAATTGGATGTTTAAAATATATCACACAATAATAATTAGTAGACGTATTATTATTATGAAATTGATAAAGTTTCATTTTTAAATACTTTGATCTAGTAATGAGCAAATCATAGAACACATGATTCAAATGTTCATTAGTTAGAGTTAATTTTGAAGTAGGGAGGGTCGATATTTCAATTTATATTTCAACCTAATTATCTGTATTTTTCTGATTTTAATATTCCTAAATTTGATTTTATATTACTTGCTTTTCCTTTCGACAATAATACATTATTTGGAAAAATTATTCAGTTTCAATTTCAACACTACAAATATTACTAATACATGAGAGTATATACCAGTGATCTTCAAATTTTTTTAAACACTGGTCATATTTGAGTCAGCGTCTCGCGGACCACGTATGCAAAAATGCCCCACATATGCAAACAAACAAAATATAACGTAAACAACAAACGTAATCCAACGTATCTTCGAAACACCTGCATATTCTCTTTTTATTTATTTGTATTAAGTCCGTTTATGCTTTTTTCACTAGCTGCGTCCTCTATTTGACGCAGCGTTTTTGAAAGGTAATAAATCTTGTCGACATTCTCCGAATTAAACGAAAACATATTTTATATAAATAAAACAATTAAAATATTATCGGTTTGTATTTTTAATACGCATAAATAAAAATATTTTATTTATATTTTTTACTAGTTGTATGTTCTGTGTGACGGATAGAATATTTGTTTTTTTTCTAATTAAGGCTTAATGAGTAACTAACCAAATGTCGTCCGTTAAATAAAATTGACCCATAAGACTCTGGGACATAGAAGAAACAAAATTAACATTTAGACTTGATATGACATCATATTTGTCAATACGATATGCACACCGAAAGTTATTTCAATCAAGTTATTTCAATAGTAAAATAATCAGTTTAAATTTGACTCATTCAACTCTCGAAATCAGAAATGCTCAGGTAAACAATACTTTCTCTATTACAGGGATTCTCAACCTTTTCATAAAGCGTACCACCAACACTAATTTTCTTAAATTTCAGTACCACCAGAAGTAAAATTCAAAATTTTCAGTACAAAAGAAATGTCTTGTAATAGGAAGTCAAGACTATATATTTAATTGACTTATAGTTACATATTTTCATTTCGTTTCTAATAAAATATTCGAACAAAAGTTATAAATTACAGTTATTTGCTAGAATTTTATAACGAATATATAGGATTACCAAAATGTACAAACCGTATGATTAATTAATTAGCAAAACGACTTACTGTGATAATTGCAGTTGTGTATCAAAATTAATTTTGTTATATCTGGCTCTATTTTTTTGTATTTAATACTAGACGTAAATGTAACTCCAAGTCGAGCTTCATTCTATATTTGCCTTAAATTTGAAACGCTGAAGAAAATTGTGCTTCATGTAAATACGTCGAATAAAATAGTATTAAAAATATAATTGCACTATCTGAGGTATTTTTTAATTCTTCTTTTTTGTTTAATACAGTAGTGGACTAATAATAATCCATTGAATTTCTATCACGTGAAATATCAATGATTTGTATATTTTCTTAAGATAGCACATTTTGTAAATATTACACATATTTCCAAGTACCACCAGTTAACTTCTCGCGTAACATCAGTGGTATGTGTACCACTGGTTGAGAACCGCTACTCTATACTATATTCTCTAGCATGATAAGGGAAATATATCAGACATTGCAAATGGCACTTTAACGCCGATCACCATTTCTTTGTTTCTTCAATTTTTGAAATTATACATCAAGTTAAGCTTTTAATTTTTAAATAAATGTATGTACCTGATACCAGAACACATAAAATGAGACATCATTCATTAAATTTTATTAAAGTTAATATTAAAGTTATATTTTTTCTAACGTTACCTCACTAGTTATAATTGTTTTAGTTTTATCTTTCTCAGCTTTGAGGCGACTTTACAGAGGTTAAGCTAGAGACCCCTAGAAATCGGGAATTGCCACTTATACACTTGTCAACTACTGATTCGAACACGACGATCCGGCGAGGCGCAACTTTGCGGCGTTCCTAAAATAGCGTTTTAAGTAAAAACATTGACAAATGTGCAATTTTGACCCACATTTTCAACCATTTGATATCTTATAACCACCTGTCAAAAGTATCATTGCTCGCACTGAAGGAGTAGGGATTATTCAAATGAACAGCAAAAACTCAGTACAGTGAGAAAATCTAAAATGTTATGGGTACTTTGAACCCATGATAACAATACCTAGCTGATAACAAAACACATAACACCCTTATATTGCGAACGCACATAATTATACTGCGAACGCACATAATTATACTGCGAGCGCGCATAATTATACTGCGAACGCACATAATTATACTGCGAACGACAATATTCACAATAAAATGATTATGCTCCATATATGTCTCACATAGTATTTTACACTAAATTTAGTACTAGTACAATGACTATAATCGGAGTAACTGCAACCTACCAAAATCAGCTATATACATATTGTGTTCGACACACGGTTTTTAATATTTATATAACTATGGGACTCTGCCACTCTGCTCGCTACTCTTTACGAAGAGTAGCGAGTTCGCGATGAAGAGTTTACGAAGAGTTTCGCTGCTCGCTACTCTTCGTAACCTGCTTCGCCTCCCACTCCTGACGCTCGCAGAGGTCTCTTTGGGAGCTATTTCAAGCCAAACTAAAGTTTAAATCGGTAAAGTTTAAATCGTGTTACCCTATTACTTTTCTATAAATGTACCAAATTTCATATTTTTGTATGCTATAGTGTTTGCTGAACGAAACAGAGGAAATCGATGGACGTACCGATACAGAAGAATATTTTTGAATTCATAAGTACATAAAAAGTAACATTTTTCGTAACTATATCGAAATTAAAAATTCGTGGTCTTGTTATTGTTAGTCTATCCAGGACTCGAGCTCCCAGCTCAAATATTTTGCCTTTGACATTAAATATTTCTTTAACTACAATATATCGAAAACCGATTTATTTCTACGTGTTTCCCAAAACTTTTTCTACTAGTGTACCAAATTTTATATTTTTGTACTCTATAGTTTTTTCGGTACGAAGTCAAGAAACGAGAAATCTGTCAAACAGCGGCGGCGAAGGCGTGAGCTACTTTTTTTTAATACAGAGAGATAGTCTACATTTGAGCAAATTACAATACAGTAACTATTATAATTTATATATTATATGTTATAATAGTCTATATTTGAAATATATATGCAAATACAGAAACTATTTTGTGAAATACATATAACAATGTAGTGCAGAGTGCGCATATGTGCACTATAATTTCTGAAACAGATCTTGACGTGAAGTAAAACTTAAAAGAACGTATTTAAACACAAAATCTAACATAAAATGCAGCAAATTCAGCAATAAGCTGGTTTCTCTTCGTCAGTGCTAAGCAACCAACAAACTCGAAGTCAAAAAGACGATATGGGCTCTATTAAATAATTGGTTTCAGAAATGACCAAATCCATAAAAGAACAAACTGCCAAAGAACGATGGACAAATGTATTGAAAACTTCAATTTTCTCGTTAGGCGAATAGCAGGAATTTTTATGTGCAGGTAAATGGACCAGAAAAATCTACGGAAAAACGTAATGAGAAATTCATCGCAGTAGATGATGATCAAGATATCCCCAAATTCAAAAATATTGTTGTTTTCCCTGCACGACTGTTACTCCCATTCTGGATTTGCAGAATTCTAAAATTATTTATAAGCCCTATTTTGTCTTTTTCACTCGGGTTTGTTGGTTCAAAACTGATGAAAGGGATCCAGTGCATCTTGAAAAATAGATGTACGTTGAATTGTTATTCTATTTACATAGTCGGTCATGTGCCACGTGTATGGGAAGTTTAAAGTTTGTTCTTTCAGTTATTTGGGCTGCGGAAGTGTGCCTTAATCAGTCAGTAAAGTCTCACTGAAATGTTTTATATAAAAAGAAAATATTCCTCAATTTATAACATTTTGGAATAAAATTTCAAGATTTCGAATAAAGTTTAAGCCCCACGTGTATGCAAGGTTCAAAATTTCTACCTAAAGTACAGTCTGTTTCAAAATTATAAGAACACTCAAAATTCCACCCATTCTCAACAAAGACAACATTGAATGTGAATTTCAAAGAAGGTGTATGAAACGAAACAATTTTGCAGTGTTGATTTAGTTTAGAAAAAAAAACAGATCGAATATTATTTTCATGTCAAACGATTTTTCGAAATCACGGTGTTACATAAATATAAGATCACTTTAGATTTTCTAGTAATGCAGCCGATTTTTGTTTAACTTCGGAGTTTAACTGTAACCTAAACCATCTGGAAAGGTTGGAAAGAAGGAAAAAATGCAGAATTTCAGAATTGAACTGTTTGATTCGTCGGATTATTAAAATGCCTTATGGAAGTGATTTGTCTGAAGTAGAAGTGCAAAAAGTTTGATTCTACAAAGGAAAAGGAAAGTTGGAACGTGAATTAAGTAAGATTCTTAATCGTTCTAAAACGGCTATTCACAATTTTTTGAGTAAAAAATAATTGTACGGAAAAGAGAAAAGTTCTGGCCGCAAAAAGCAGTTATCAGCTCGTGATAATAGACTTTTTCAGCTTGAAAGGAGAAACTACCAGTACACTTATAAAATAGCACACCAGACAAGTAAATAAGTGTCTTATGCAACTGTGTGGCGAAGTTTGAAGTCGAATGTTGATGTTAAACTTCGGAAACTAAGAAGCAAACCACGACTTCTTAAACATCATAAAGAAGCACGTCTGAAGTGGGCAAAGAATGTCATGTCCTCGACCTCTACATGGAAAAATATAATATTTTCGGACGAGAAAAAATGTAACTTAGACGGTCCGGACGGCAATGACTATTACTGGCATGACTTAAGGCAAGAATCTTGTGAGTTCTTCAGTAGGCAGATGAGAGATGGTTCCGTTATGGTGTGGGGCACTTTCTCATATGCAGGAAAATGCGATCTGATAAGAGTTTATGGCAAAATGAACTCGTTCAGTTATCAACAAATGTTATACGGAAGTCTGATACCCTTCGGGCCACTTTTAGGAGGGCCGAAATGGAAATTCCAACAAGATAATGCTGCCAGTCATGCACCTAAATCAACAAAATCATGGCTCAAAAAAGAAAAGATTGATGTTATATCTTAGCTGAGCCTTAGCCCTGACCTAAACCTCATAGAAAACCTGCGGGGTTATTCGTCTCACCAAGTATACGAAAACAACAAACAATATCATTCGGCATATGAATTGGAAGTCACCATTATGGAGAAACGGGACAATATTCCGGAATCTGTCTTTAAAAATTTAATTAAATTGATGCCAAGTTGTGTGTTTCAAGTTACTCAGAAAAATGGTGGAGCAACAACTTACTAAATTTGCTAAAACTTTCTTCTCCCACACGTGGTCTTATAATTTTGTAACAGGTATTTGTGCCACATTTTGTTATATTGCTGTTATATTTTTTCTAAGTGAATTTCGTACATGTAAGTTGCTAAATTTCATTTAAAACTTGTTCTGACATGGAGTAGTTTTGATTTTAAATAAAAAAATATTTCATTAATTACCTAAATAACAAAAAGTCTCGTGGTCTTATTCTTTTGTAACAGACTGTAGTTTAGGATGTGGAAGTGTCCCTTTGTCAGAGTCCCTCAGCTGTATGTGTGTTGTATATGATTGGTGAAGCAATCAATACATGTACAAATCAAGCTATCTTCCATGACTTTGAGATCGATTTTTTCACAAATCAATTATCTTTTTCAACCTTGTTTAAACGAATTAACCTAAAAATTTATAAGTTTGCATGGCATTGTATTATATATATATATATATATATATATATATATATATATATATATATATACAGACTCCACTTAAATTTAAATAACTATCTGTCTATAAATTTTTATTTTAAGAAATTCTGCAAAATATTGTGATATTTTTATCAATTAATTATAAAACTACATATTTTTTTTTATTCAACCATCCAAGTGGAAGTATAACTTTTGAAAGATTATATAAAAAAAAATGGGAATGAATTTGTCACAGTTTATTCAGAGACTTGCTTGCAGCACTTTTAGCACAACAAATGTTTTAAAAAACTATCAATTAGTCTTACAAAATAAAGGAAGATGCCTATTTGTTTGTTTGTGTGTGGGGGTGGGTGCAGTCTGTAGCAAGAAATCTAAACATCGTAAAGCCATCAAATTTGGTACACATGTACTTGAGGACACAGGAAGGTGAACATAGGAGTTCTTTTTCTTAATTATTTTTTGACGTATTTTATATTTTAGAATCTTAACTGCTTAAAATGTTATCACAAAGTTTCTATCTTGACATCATCGAAAGGACTGGAATATCATCATTCAAACATGGTTTGAGCGGAGATCATATAATAATAGATATATTTTAATGAATTTTTAAAAATATATGATTTTTATTCGTTTTATACATATCCGATATTTATATTGCGATATATTAACATTCACTACATCCAACGTTCAAGATTTTCAGCATCTGCTTAAAATATCATGGACAGACTCAGAAAAAGATAATTTCATAAATTCAGCCATTTATTAAGTATAATTTTTTCTATCCCAGGCATGTCTTAGATTTTTTGAACGATCTAGCGATTTCCAATTGCCGCCCCGATCCCTGTTCTGGGGCTGTCCTAGCTACTGTGGGCGCCCCATGTACAGGAGGTAAGGAGCTTTTCGAACTATTGAGACTACGCCACGCACAGAGGCGTAGTTTATATGTAGTGGATGCTTATGTAGGACCCGGGAAATGCAGAGTAATTTGTTCTGGTCTATCATAAAAAATGTCTCCCAAATATTTATTAAATGTGTTTTATTGTTATAAGTAAGATAGCAAGCTAGCAAGCCCTAAAAATCTGATATCATTATATCATGTAAAGAAGAATATGACAGGTCCATAACGAATGTTCCATTACAAACAATGATTTTTGAGCTGGTAAGTGTGGTCTTCTCCTTTCCAGTCTCCTCGAACCTCTTCTAAAATGTGAGAATGCACGTTCTGCCAACAACACAGACACATTTCCGAACAGCATGCACAAATATGTTTTCGTTCTTATATAAAAACTATTTTTGTGGCAACTCGTGTTCATCTGGCAAACAACTTCAGAGATGACTTCTTTTGCCAGATAATCTTAATGCATTCCTATGTAGGATGAAAGGTGGAAAACTTAAATGAGCATAAAATAAGTAAATGAGCCTAAAATAAGTGCGTGTCAATACAACAAAGTAAATGTTTAATTTACTTTATATTTTTTAAGGAAATTAATTCAAGAACTCCAATTATGCTAAAATGAACCGTTCTTGATTTACCATTTAGTTTTAAATATTAGGATAATGTTTTGCACTTAATGGTAAATACGCACAGAGCTAATAGGGACTGATTATGCTTAAGATAGTCTTAAATAAAGAAAACTTAAATTTTAAATTTAATGCAGTTTTAAATCCGTAGATCTATATGGTATTACTGTTACACAGTTTATAACTCAAGCCATAAAATTATCACATCTTTCCCTCACTACCACAGTACATCTTTTAGAGCTCTTATTCTCATAACATTAAAATGAACAAATGTCCCTTTAACATTTTACTTACATTGACTTCTCTAATAGAAGATTCAATTTAAGGAAGAGATGTGGAAAACAGAAACAAGTTAAAACCGGAAACACTTCTACTGAATTAAAGAGAACAATAAAATCTCTGAGTCGGAGTCCAGTCATTCAGAGAATGGGAAAACCAAGTTCTTGGTAAATGGGTGTCCAATTCATCTTCCATGAAAAACTAATTACTAGTGCATTTGAAGAAACTGAAACCATTAAAGGATTAGTGATGACTCTTAAGACTTGAATCCGAGGAAAACTGCGTATGGAATTCAAGGGAACAGCATAATTGGATAGGAAGAGTCTATGTCATTGATTTGTATTGATAATATGAAGAGTAGTAATTTTATCAAGGAGGGAGGTAATATTTGGGGAACACTCGGCGTCACAAAAATTTCGCGACTAAAGATTTATACAAACAATGAAAATAACCTTCCAGTTACGATGTCTTAATACAAAATATAACTACGTACCTCTAAAAGCTTTGTATTAATTTATTTTTTAAATTTAAACTTACATTTATGAACCATTTAAATCCTGATAATGTTATCAACGCCGTTACATGGAATCAAGATTTCATTTAAGTGGACGGCGTTTCGATACATTCTATTGTACATATACATATTTTCTCCTTAATGAAAATGAACCTAATTTCGTCGTCTAAAAGGGAGAAAGACTTGAGACATTTGATATTCGCGAACTTACAGAACAAAAATATTAAAATTTGCGAAAGTAATCGCATAAATTAGCGTCATGACACAGTAATTTAAAAATCAAGATAGAAATATGTCAATAATAGGGACATACCTGAAATTTGTGTTGAAGAGCCACACTTTGTCGCTTTCCTCGAATCGACCTTTATTAGCCATAACATCGTACAAAGTCTTCATTCTATTGGTAGCAAAGTTGATCCTTTCACTAAAGAACTGCCTCCAACCGTGCCTGTAAGGCTTGAACATATTCATCAAGTAATGAAGAAGTATTTCATGGTCGTTCAAACATCAGATGACACGGTAATCATAGATACGGACTAAACATAATTTTCGATGGAGAATAATTAGTTTATTCGTTGACAGCACTTCTGTAGTCCAGTAGAAATAAAGGTAAGTGACAGTCCCAGTCTTACTGGTCTCTTTAGCATGCTATCCGATTGGGGATGAAGTTGAGTAGTCCGAATTTTATCCATTCAAAGTAGTTTGCACAGTTCCGTGAATATATTAGAATTGAAATATATCCCTTGGTCAGAATAGATCAGCATCACTGTAAAACATTTTGCAAACTCTGCTCATTGTTCTCAACAACTTTGTTGATTATTTTGCTTTATTAAGTAGTCCATTAGTATGTATTTCATACTGCCTACAGTCCGCGGTAATGGCCCTAAAATGGAGAGTGCAATTCTCTAGAAAAGAGCTTCGACATTGCTCGAGTTTTGTCCAATCTGATTATTTTTCACAGTCACATGCATATGCTAGAGTTAAAGTTTTCCCTTGGTTAGAATGGATCATCAGGAGAACACCCAATCTACATATATAGTTCGGGGTTAGATCTTGATTGCTGATTGTAGACTCTGAGTCAAGGATTGCATAACCTTGTGACTACACCTTGAAATACTCCATTACTACTAGAATGTATTTGTTGTTGCCTAAAGTCCGGGGTCGTGGATCCAAAATGTCAAGTGTATTTATCTGTAATGGAGACTGACATTGTAACATTGAAAAGGCTACTGTCTGTTCCTCTTCGTTCTCTTTCGAGCACCACATTTAGTGTATTACACTTGGGAACAAGTTCTTTATTACAATGATATCAGAACATGTCTTCTGAAAAAAGTCCATAAAAAATCTGGGCCCTCTTTCATAAATAAAAATGTTTTACAGAGCTGTCAAGTAGTTTTTTCTCTTGCAACCTGAAGCTGTTTTCTTGGAGCACCCCAAATCACGCACTAAGTCATTCAATTCCGGTTGGCTAAAATGCTGAGGGGCTGATTCCTGTTTAGTATTAGCTGGAGAGTCTTCGGATTCTGAAACTTTTTCTTGAAGATCGGCATCTCAACCTTAATGCTCTTCTGATTCACATACCGCTTCTCATTCAAATATCTTGTCAGTGTCCGTTAACTTATGTAATAGCCTGGCAATGCTTGAGAAGTTCTTTATAAACTAATGGTAATATGTGCACATGCCGAGGAAACTCTTTAGTTGATGAACATTTTGGGGTTTGCACCATTACTTGACAGCAGGAATTTTTCTCAGAGATAGTATGTCCAAACAAAGCGACTTCCTTCCGAAATAATTTGCATTTCGGACAATTTATTTTTAAATTAGGGCTCTCTAATTTTTCAAAAATCCGCTTAAGATTTTGTATATGATTTCAAATGACAGCTCGAAAATCATTTTATCTGAAAAGACGGAAACCCTTTTAGCGCGGGCTCCCTTAGACGTTTAAATATTGTGAGTGAATTACAAAGTCCATAAGGTATTACTTTAAACTGGCACAGTTTTTATTTGGTGGTAAACGCTGTATTTTCTCGATCACCAGGATAAATTTCCACTTACTGATGATCACTATTGAGATATAGAGTCAAAATCCACTTGCTGCCGCAGAGAGTATCTAAATTGTGGTAAATTTTGACAGCGTGCAGCTGTCTTTGTCACGAAGTTAATTCCTCTGTAGACGACACAGAATCTTGTAGAACCATTTTTCATTTTTACTAAAATGATTAGTGATGCCCAAAGATTTGATGATGCTTCAACTGCGTCGCTTTCCTACATGTATTTTAAAAAGTGTCTACTTCTTTCTTAGCAAGTGGAAATCTTCAGAGAGCTTCTCTACAATGCAGACTTTTGATCCTCCCAAAATCGTTTGCGATACCACATAATATCTCCCACTTTATGATCTAGATCAATCACCTTCTCGAATTTTATATCATTTGATCTAGCAATTCGAAACATTTGTCACTACTTTTAAGAAATTATTGTAGCTTTAGTACTGTACTTAAAGTAGCAAAAACGTCGAATTCTGATTGGACTCACATATATGAAATATGCGAGTTGTGAAATATTTCAAATTAAAACTTCCTTCTGAAATAATTTGCATATGCCTCTGATTTCATAATATTTAACAAATATATATCTATTTAGAAGAATAATAAATTAATTTCAACATTTGAAAATCCTTATACAGAAGATCATTACAAGTGTTTGAATTTGAATATTAAATTGAAAAGAAAATAGACGTATTAAAGCAATTTCATCAAAATAACAAATTCAAATCGCAAAAGCGTATTTAATATACTGGAGCATGTTTAACTCACAATGCATGCGAGTGCACATCTTTGATTAGCTGATTCAAAGTCGCTGTTTACTTGTTATTTACACAAAGCGTAAGCATTCGCGCTTTTTAAAATGGGTGTGTCACCCAGTAATAGTTCGCTTAATTATTGCAATTGCAATTCTGCACATATGTGTGCAAATTTTCATCTTTCTACATATTGTAGTAGAGTAAAAGAGATCACGAAATATATATTGATTTTCCTTTTATGAATGTAGAATAGACTTTCTTTTCTCGGTGGTTATGCAAAACTGTCTTGCTTATCACCTCTTTCACGATATTGAATATTCATTCATAAGTGATCCATCTTAGGCGAGTATGGCAAGCGTTACGGCAGATATGCTGCCACAGTCGTTTATATGTTTGGACATTGGCCCAGTGGTCCTTTTCAAGAAGTCCTTCCTGAGTTCTGTTTAAAAATGCTGGTTCACATTTTGTCTTCAATTGGATTGGCATACCTAATGTCAGAATAAGGATACCTTCTTCTTTTCCCCTTGAATAATTAAAACTATTGAGTATCATCTGTAATAGAGCGTAGCATATCTGTGACTTCATGATCCGACCTTTCCCCCTTCTTCCATGCTAAATCATTCGATCCAACAAAAGCAAAATACTTGTCACTGCATTTCAAAAAATTATAATTGATTTAGAACTTTACCAAAATTACTTCTCTATTTGAACAAAGGAGAAGAAAAAAAAGAAAAATTAAATCCAGAACAACTTCTAAAGAATATTAGAAACAAATAATAGCCCCAAATGATGATCCGAACTTTCAGAGAACAAGGAAATTAAATTCCTAGTAAAAGAAGGTTAAGTGCGTCTTCTATGCAAAACTAATTACGAGTGTATTTCAAGAATCCCAAACCATTAATAGATTAGCATTAATTCTCTAGAACTCGAATTCAAGAAAATATTTTACGTTGAGTTCAAATGAACAGCATAATGTGATTATTAGAACCGCATCAAGCTTTGTCGGTGTTGATAAAGGAATGTTAAAATATAGTTAATTAAATAATTTTAATTAAGCTGTCATCATATTAAGATAATTAATGAAATTGAATTATTTTCATACATTTAGGTATTCTGTGTTACAAAGCGAATTGTTTTTGTTGCTGCTGCTGAAATACATGCAGATAACAGTTTCGGCACAATTTAAGATCTGAACTGTAGAACTGCCAAAATTCAACAGACATTCGTAAGGATTTCTATAACATGCACATACAGATAAAGATTTGGCAATAATACCTGAAAATACTTTAATCTCACTTACAGTGGCGCAAATGAACATGTATTATAATAGTCAATCATGCTTATAATTACAGTAGCGTTGATAAACTTCAGTCTAGATAAACTTGTTTACACAAGTTTATCTAGATATGTTTATCTTTTATGTTTATAAATAAGATCCAGCAGGGTCGTTCACACAGAAAAAGTGCAAATTACATTAACATCAGCACGGATAAAGAAGTAAAATTACATCAGTTGGTATGGCAATAGAAATAAAATAACAATATATTAATCGTGGTGGGTCCTAATCATTATAATAAAATTGTTATAGTAACGAGTTAAGCGACGGATTTTGATGGATACTTTTTTCAGGTATTGATCATGAGTTTAAGAATTATTCTGATGTTTAATCATCCTACAGCGAAGTGCGAAAGAACGATAATTAAAAATCTGTTTTTGACTGACGTGTATATTCCTTTTGGTCATGTATAACTCGAGAATGAATAAGTACATATTTTGTACAGCAATAAGCCCAGTACAGATAAGCCCACATGCTCAATTCAACGTTAAAAACATTGTGCCAGGGATATTATTCATCATTTGTTTACTATAAAAGAAGCAAATTAATTGCATTTTATAGGAAAGTTCACACGCTGCCTACATCAGATTTCTCCAACGGTTATAAGCCGGGATTAGCTTTATGGAGTAGCTTTATGTTTAAATATTTATACAGAGTTAATTTTATTCCAATATCCAATCAAAATTATTAATGCAGTTTCAGTTTATTCTTCAATAAATTACGTGTAAGAACTCGATTGCGTGAGTGGGTAAAATAGGATTTCTGTAATAAGATGATTAGACTTCTACGAATTGGTCGAAAATATGTCTTAAAAAGTATTGTGTCAGATATGAATTTAAGCACAAGCCCAGAATTAGAAGCCTACTAAAATAGACGGCATAGTTTATACAGGGTGTCCCAAAAACATCGACTTCGGTTTTTATTCCTTAAAAATTGATGTTAGACATATATAATAAATTAAAAAGTTCCGTAAAAAAAGGTACAGAATTTTTTGAAATCGATAAAAATTTTTCAGAGGATTAAAGTCGAAGAAATACAAAATTTAATTTTATACGGCCCCCGAACAGAAACATTTCCAATGAGTAAAATGTGTCCCCATACACTAATAAGGTGATGTACAAAATTTCAGCATTTTATCATAAAAAGTCCCAGAGATATGTTTAAACAAAGTTGGTGAGGGATTAATCACAAATTAAAATATAAATGTTTACAGCAAGAGTGCAAATGACGCAACGCAGAAATGCATCATAGGCAAATAATATCTGCCTCTTATCTTTAATGGATCTTTGGTATGGATAGAAAACCTTTTGAACGAGATTTGTAATCTTTGTGGAAAATTATTATTTCTACACAGTGTAGATACTTTTGTACCAATAAATAGCAAAATTATTATTTATTTATGTAATCATTATTTTGTTTCGTAATTCATGTATGACCCTTGAAATGCAATCTGCCGACATGATTTTTCCCCTCTGAGAACCCATATCGATGCATCGAAAAGTGATTTAAGTCAGCATTTTTGTCTTTTCATATCTCTGGGACTTTTTCGATAAAATGTTGAAATTTTGTACATCACCTTATTAGTGTATGGGGCACATTTTACTCATAGTAAATGTTTTTGTACGGGGGTCGTATAAAAATTTAAATTTTGTATTTCTTAAAATTTAATTCCCTTGAAAATTTCAATCGATTTCATAAAATTATGTACCTTTTTTTAAGCAACTTTGTAATTTATTATATATGTCTAATATCAATATATAAGGAATAAAAGCCGAGGTCAATGTTTTTGGGACACCCTGTATAATAGTGCAGCAAAATTGAAAATGCAAAGAATGATGTTTTTCATATATCACAGAAGCACAATAAAAATCTTGATCTAGCTACATTATTGTAAAAACCGTTTGCATGAAAATAATTTGGATGAGTTATAAACATTTTGAAACTAAAGTTTGCCAAATTTGACTGGGATTTTTCAGAAATCACAAGGACTGTCCATACGAAGATTAATGAAACGTGTTTTTCCACCACGACATGTCAAAAATTAAGCAAAAGTACATTATGGCAAAATGTCTGACTCCTACTATGAAGTTTGGCAGAGAAAAAATGATGGTTTGGATAAACTTTTATAAAGAATGTAAGTGGGGGAGCGTAAAAAAATAATTCAAATCAAAGACTAAAATTACCAAATAAATACGTGTTTTCTATTTCTATTACACTTTAAAATACATATTTATGTTTATCTCTGAACATATTTTTGCTTGATTGGACTTCCTAAAAAGCATGTGCTTTCTTATGGCTGTCCCTGAAGTACCTAGACCGTTAAGGTTCAAAATCCAAATAATTAAAATATACCACAAAAGGCAAAGATTACCAAAATTCATCTTTCCAGCTAATATGATTGAGTAACTCCCAAAAAATATATATCTTCCCGTGGCAGGACTCAGGACGGGATGAACCAGAAAAGTTCAAAATCAAAAGATACAAACTATATTTCAAAAGACACGTTAAATTTCATGCTACAAAGAATATTGAAACCTGGTTAGTTAGGGCCTCAAATATTTTAAACGTGTCCAAATGTATCTAAAAAGATCAGATAGATACGTCTATTCGATAACTGATGTAAGACGAGTAGATTTTGCAAGCTAATTCCCTATCACCTCCATTTCCAGTGGAACAGCTTTTGCTTCGGAAAGACTGCGAGATGTTTTTCTTCCAACCGTGTTTTAGGACGGAATACTGGAAGCTTATTGTTTTTGAACACAATCGCATGTTCAGAATCCCCCTAAATTTTCGAGTGAAATTTTGAAAAAATCACCAAAAAATCAAAACCTTTAATAAAGTTACACAAATTGACATTTCTTATGTAATTTTTCCTTAGAAAACGATTGACATAAACTGTAGGACGCTAGCTAGCATTAATCGTTCTCGAGATATTACATATTTTTCAAATAAATTTATCAAAAAATCAAGTAAAATAAAAAAAAATATTAACTCTTAAGAAATATGTTAGCTTTTCATATGTAATATCATGCGATAAATTTAGTGATATCAACTCGTTCCATTCACGAGAAAAGATACTTTGAGTAATACTTCTGTATTTGAACGCCAATAGTCATTTATCTGTTGTAAGAATAACTTATTTCTCCATCCATAACGCTTGGCGAGATTTTGGCGACGAATTTGGCGGAATGTCGCCAACTTGGCGACTTTTTTAAATGTTGCCAAATTAACGAAACTCTCACCAAATGGATAAATATAACGTTACATCAATGAAAATGA
Organism: Amaurobius ferox; assembly: GCA_951213105.1. Lineage (NCBI taxonomy): Eukaryota > Metazoa > Arthropoda > Arachnida > Araneae > Amaurobiidae > Amaurobius > Amaurobius ferox. The sequence goes on from OX578134.1 coordinate 57,780,122, forward strand.
CGACTAATTGAAGAAAATTCAATATCTTGGAAAGAATATAAGTATCTACTATAAGAATAACATTTTTTTAACTGTAAAAGTAGTAAATACATTGCATTATATAAAGAAAGTCATGTGCTGCCCACGATAGATTTTTTTATAAATATAACAGAAGAGTATGAAAACAAAGTGTTAAAGGCATTTTGAGAAAGTTCATTTATTTGTTAAACTTACAGTTTCAGTGATATTTTCTATTTGTTACACAATATTTCATTTACGTACGAATAACGCGGCATTTAAAAACTATCACTTACTTCAATAATCTACCTAAATAAATTACGTTTTAGAACAAAAGACATGTTAAGCAAATACGTTTGGATCTCCTTTAATGGATTGAATAAACAATGAAACAATGAACCCTGAGTTGTAAATATAATACTTCAAAGGATAAGTAAATTCAATTTTTGGAAAAGAAGGTACTAAGTGCCTCTACGTTAAACTCATTCGGCATATAAAAGAATCCGAAGATATGAAGTATTATTGTTTATCCTCTTAGGCTTTAAGTCAAAGAATAGTTTATAATGGAGTTCAAGTAAGAAACTAAATTGGATAATCACAAATACAGCGTTTTAATTAGTACTGTTAATGTAGTAATAAGATGCATGTCACAAAGAATTAGTAAGACTCCAACAAGTTATTTTTTTTTCCACATCGCCAAATCAGCGATGAAGACTCTGCCGGCAAGCATTTTAAGGGTTGCCAGAGCAACAGAGCGAGAGCCGAGAAGAGCGAGAAAATAGATATAGTGGTGAAGGCGGAAAGCAAGACGCATCCTGCGTCGTGAACATTTTAAAGAGTTAACCAGTGAATTAAATGTTTAAGTGTTGTTATGTTATGTGCTTTCGTCTAAATAAATGTGGTTTGTGTTAAATGCGGATGTTTAATTACAGTTGGCTTTTTGTAGAGTGTTCTATTCAAATATAATGCAATGGAAGTTGCGAGGTTAGTGTTCTAAAAAGAAATGGCGCACTAAAGAAGAACCTCGAAAGTTTACTAATTTTATGGTATCTTTTCCCATTTGACTGATCATCATGTTATACAGTCGTATCCAGGGGGACTGAGAGGAGGAAAGATGGTGATATCTCCTTGTCAGCCAATAGAGCTTCGGAATTGGGTAAGAAATTTAGAAAAATAATTTTTCTGTATGAAAGGCACGCAAATTTTAATGAGTTTTATCATGTTCAGTTTCAGATTATTCAGACTATATGTGTTTTATTTCTGTAAAAATATTTGAGTCTTTTTTTTAATCACAAAATCTATATAAATAAAAATGAAAATCTGTCTGTCTGTCTGTCTGTCTGTTTGTCACACCATCACGGGAGAACGGCTGAACCGAATTTGACGAAATTTTGTGGGTAGCCCAGAAATAGCCCCACTTAAAATTATATCCGTGTTTTGAGTTTCTACGACCAGTGGTTCTCGAGATATTAGTAAAAAACGAAATTTTCGTTTGTCTCATCATCACGGAAAAACGGCTGAACCGAATTTAATGAAATTTGGTGAATAGCTTTGAAATATCCCCCCATAACTTTTGTCCAAGTTTCGAGTTTCTAAGACCTGGGGTTGTCGAGATATTAATGAAAAACGGAACTTTTTCCTAGGAGTTCTACTCCCTAACTCCGTGGTTTATCCAAACGAAAGGCTTGAAAATCGTTTGAAAGTGAATTAAAATTTAATCTCTGAGTTTGATGGGAGATTTTTTGCGTTAATTAGTCACTTTCTGAAAACATGAATTGTTTGAAACATGATTTAAAGGTAAATCTATCTCCATGGTTCATGGTTTATTTAAAACAAGCTTTTACGGAACAATGAGAAGTATAGAGAAATCAAAATCGTTATTTAATTTCGCAGTTTATGTTATAAGTCATGTCATATTTAACATGTTATAAGATTCTATCTTATATCATGTTACTCAGAAACGCAATTAAATTAAATCTGTCTGTTAATTTTAATAATTATTTTTTCGATTTGAATAATAAATAAATGGATATAAAAATATATTTTAGAAAAGAACGATTTGATTTTTCTTATAGCATTTTTGACTGGATAATATCAATTACGGTCTTCAGGTTTAAAAATTATTATTATTTATATTTTCGGGGATTATTGATTCAAGGATTATTGATATTTTCAAGTTATTATGCAATTATTTTATTATGACAAAAATTGTTTAAACTCATATATTGTATGTTGTACGAATCTTCTACAAATACACGTGTATATCTTTTAATCTACGAGAATATAAGTAGTACAGGTATATTGACATATGTTTTGATATATATTGGCATATATTGGAATCAATTACGACCTTCTGGTATAAAGAGTACGGATATTATTGATGTTTTCAATTTATTACGTCATCTCTTTTATTTTGGCAAATATTTTTGAGACGCATATTGTAATACGGGTAATCTTCTACTAACACATTGGCATATTTTCTGATCTGCGACAATATAATTAGTACGGGGTTGCATATATTCATTCAATTCCTATTTTTTCTTCTGTAAATTTGCTTACAAAAGGGGGCAGGATGTTTTATTCTTCAGATCTGATTGTGAAGATAATTTTGCATAGTGAGAACATATATTCTTAAACTTCTCTTTAGGAGCAATAAATTTAATATTTTAACAGAATTTGCACATGATTGCGAACTTTAAGTTTCTTTAAATTATACACTCCGTACGAATAACGGGTGTGCTGTTAGTGGTTAATAAATTTTAACATTTTAGGAGGATATATCATGTTGCTCGGCATCGCAATTAAATTAAATGTGTTTGTTAATGTTTTTATTATTTTTTTTCGATTTAAATAATAAATAAATGGATAAATGGATATAAAAGTATATCTTATGAATGGACGGTTTGATTTTTCTTTTAATTATATTAATTGCTGACTGCGTACATCAATTTCATTTATTTTGGCAAAGAGTTTTCAAGCGTATATCGCATTTAGCTACTAAACTCATATATTGTGTTTAGCCAATAAATTCATATAGCCGATTGTTGAAACAGAAAAAGAGTAGAGCGGGTATATCTTCTAATACAATTGTAGTGTTTTCATTTAGTATATTGAAACGGGATAAGAATATTTCATTCAGATCTGCAAATTCAAAGCTACGAATTTGGAGGGATATCGCTAATTTGACAACTTTTCTTAAACTTTGCCAAATTGACGGAAATGTCGCCAAATTGATATAAACGACACACAATTAGCTGCCATAAACCTTCGGGTTGGTCGTGTGGCTTGGGTCTTCTACATATCAATGAAATTTTTTTTTGTTTTGTTAGAAGAGAGTACTGAAATGATGTTTGGTTAGCATTTATCTGTCAGACCAACCATCCTACTTAGTAATACATTTAGCGAATTTTTAAAATGTCACCAAATTGATAAAAATGTTTTCAAATCTATAAAAATATCTTGAAATTGATAAAATTGCGCTACATAAATGATATTAATTGTTTTTTGTTAGGGGATAGTATTGTGATGATATTTCGTCAATTTGTCGCAAAGTGGAACTGTCAGTTCTACAGTCCCCCTTGGCGATAAATTTGGCGATTTTTTAAAATGTCGCTAATTTGACGAAACTGTCGCCAAATGTTCCATAGAAATATAACTATTTAGACGATATTTTTTCTGCCAATTTATTTGAAGCAAATGATATCATGTCGCTTAGCAACGGATTTAAATCCAATGTGTTTATGCGGCAGACGATTTTTATTAAATCCTTTCCGATTTGAATAATGAAGATATGCATATAAAATAAATTTCATTGCCATTTCATTTTGGAGTGGATAATATCAATTATACTCTTCAGGTTTAAACATTATTATTATTGATATTTTCCGGAATTATTGATTCAGGGATTATTGATATTTTTAAGTTATTACGCCATTGTTTTATTGCGGCAAAAATTGCTGACACACGCATATTGTACGTTGTACGAGTAATCTTCTAGGAATGCACGGGTATATCTTCTAACCTACGAGAATATAAGTAGTACAGGTATATTGGCATATATATTGGAATCAAGTACAGTCTTCTGGTATGAAGATTAAGGGGATTAATTATATATTCAATTTATTACGTCGTCTGTTGTATTTTACCAAAAAACATTTGTGACTCATATTGCAAAACGGGTAATGGTCTTCTAATAATCGGACATTATAAGTAGTACGTGTATATCTTCCCATATAATTTTAGCACTTTAATTTTGACATATATTGGAATAAATGACTGTCTTCAGATTTAAAGTTTACGGGTTTATTGGTATTTTCAATTTATACATGTAATCTACTAATACAGGTTATATTTTCAAATATTCGCGTATATAATTAGTACGGGTCCCATACAATTTTAACGCTTTTATTTTGCATATATTGATTCAATTCCATATTTTCTTTTTATATTTGCTTACATAAGGGGTCCAAGATGTTTTATTCTTCAGATATGTCCATGAAGATAATTTTATATAGCGAGAACATAGATTCTTAAACTTCTTTTTAGGAGCATTATATTAAATATTTTAACAGAATATTTTGATTAAACATGTCATTTAGTATACTATAAGAATTTGCGCATGATTATGAATTTCAAGTTTCTTTATATTATATACTCCGTACGAAGAACGGGTATGCTGCTAGTAATTCAATAAATAATACCATTACAAATTTATTTTAATGCATGTTTTATAAATATATTTTACATTTTAGCTATTTTAGACACTTTTGCTTTGTTGTTGTACCACTGCTCTATATTGGTCAAATTTGAATGTTGTCGAAAGGACGGTTCTGATTTATAGAAAAAGAAGAAGGGTTACCAGTGCCGCCAACAGGACGAAGCCGGACATTGGACTCACTGTTACTTTTACCTGCTTTTGTGTTGTGGTTACACAGACAGTGATTGATAGTTGTCTCTTATTATAGTAAGATATCCCATGAATAAACATATTTATTAATTACTTCCAGGCAGAATGCCCGAGGGTTTTACTAGTATATAAAGACATTATAATTTGCATTTATAAATTACTTATACTGATAAACATAAAACATGACGTAAACAGTTTAACAAATCGGTACGGTGAAAAAAAACAATTTAACGAATCAGTAAGAACTCTTGCAATGTCATGAATGGTAGAAAGCTTTACCCTTCATGGGCAGGTAGCTGGTTCGAATAGGCTAGTGGCGGAATTAGGTAGACCGAGGAAGATCTGTACTTACGGCCCACACACTCGCATATGAATAGGACGAGAAATAGGCTAAAATGTATATTTCGTCATTTTCTGTTAGTACTTCTCTTCTTGAGCCATATCGAAAATGAAACGCATGCATTGATTGCGAGCGACATACCAACCGCAAAATAAAAACTCCAGAAGAATGCCAGCTTTGCGCAAATGACAATAATATGCCCTCTAGGAGATCGGTTGGAGATCTATCTGTAGAAGATCGGTTGCATTCGCCGTAAATCAAAATAATCACATAGAGTTCGGCATTACTAAGCCGTGTCATTATTAAATCTAGTTAATTAACAGAGTTACTTGAATATCTAAATACAAATTATGAATCGACATAAGCTGCATAAAATAAATTTAAATAATTGGTAATAGTTTTAATAACTATTTTCAATCACGGTGAACTTGTGAATGTCCTCTTATTTCTCAATGGAAATTTTAATTAATGATACTATGTCAAATTGGATCGTATTACACACATTTTTTCAGTTGCACTAAATACGATATGTGTAACATTTTTGTAGTTTGTCTTTTTTCGATTGAGGGGCTGTATAAAAAACTAAATTTCTTAACTTTACAAAAATATGGTACAGCATTTAAATTAATATTTCATAATTTCCTATCTTATTTAAAGCATTTTTGCAATTGCAACTATGGGTCTATAACCAAGGGTTTTCAAAATCTACAACTGTTCACTTTTGTGTAATTAGTGGAGCATTTAAGTGAATTTTGATTGCATATTGTCCTGTTTACTTCGTGCTTGTGCCAGAACTTCCGAACGATGAAACTGTGCTTGCGCCAGAACAATAAAAAAGCACTTAAATGTTACACTAATTACATAAAATAAGCGATAATATTCTCAAAATACTGGTGATAATAATTTCACAAAACAACGGCTACTATTCTCAAAACACTGACGAAAGTAGCCCTCTGCATTTCGAATATTGTCAACTCGTCAACAGAATTATCCGATTCAGTGATGACGTCAGTTTATTGTCTCTCCATAGAAACTTCTGGAAATCTCTACATCTCAAAGAATAATCATTATTTCGAGAAGTTTCTGGAACATTTCGAAAGTAGCTAAATGTCGTCAATGTCGTGTTGGCAATAAATTTGCAAATCTGGAAACCCTTCTTCTGACCGAGAAATTCTGGCAACCCTGGGCTCACGTCATTCTCCCGCATACTAACGTCATGGACTGACTGTATTCCTTTCGTCTGGCCTTCGAGACAGACGAGAGAGGAGGCTTCAAAGGAAATATTGCGCGTTCGCAACAATGTACTCACATTCAGGATAGTATAACTTGATATAATAATTATTTAACGTGCTTGTGTCCGCACCACCTTCATCAGCACCACCTACTGGGACAGATTTTTCATTTTCGCCCTGGGCGAAAATGAAAAGTGTTTCGAAAAGTTTTTAAAGACTCTCTAGAAATATCTCTAATAATCTAGGGCTGAATCTTTGCACACTTAAAGTAGTACCTACCATGTGGCATGACCTAACTGACGCTGAGTTTCAATTTTACCACAGAGAGTGGAAAAAATGGAGATAGAAAAATATTTCTAGAATCTATAGCCCCCCCCCCCTTCAGATGGAACCTAGAAGACTGAATCCTTGCACATGTATAATAACAACCATAGAGCAGAACTTAACGCAGATGTATTTTCGATTTCTCCCTCTAAATGGGAGGGGCTAAAAAGATATTTTCAGGCGTCACCGAAGGCGTAAAGACTGTAAATTTTCATGTATATACGAGTAGAATCGACTACTGACAAATTTACGGAGCCTCATTTTCAATTATATCGGCTATTTTTGATGCCAAATATGGTTAAATACATAAAAAATCTTCAAAAATAGCAACCTAATGCTTTCAAATTGTTTGTTTCGTTGCTTTTGAGTAATTGAAATATAAAATCCCAAACTCATGAAATAAAAATCAAGATAACAAAATATTTTGAAACAACTAACATAATGCCTAACAATAAAGAGCTACACGAGCACAATAAGCTTCTTAAGATTATAAATTCTATTTATGCATCCGGTTTTAAAATAAAATGTAAAACCATGCAACGCTCTGCAGAAAGAAAACATTGTTTCTCAACATTCTTTTTATCATCTTTTTAACAAATTTTCTCATTCTAATTTCTGTTTTTCTTATGCACTTTTCTTCGCGTTTTGTTAGGAGAAATAATTCCAGAATTTTTATGCATTTGCATTTCCGTAAACATCATAACGCATTGAAAGAATATTAGTGTAACATGTTGTAATTTGGGCATGTTGAAAAAAAATAAAATGCTGGTGGATTATTAATTTTATGGTGAATTTAAAAAAAAAAACATTACTTTGATGGCGCACTTCGAAGGATTGGTGAATTTTGGTAAATAATTATTACGAAAAGAACCGCATGCAAGAAAAGTTGGGGAAGCGGGGAGGGGGGCTAAAGTATTCACTTAAAAAATTTAAAAATTCTAATGAATTTAAAAAAAATTAAAATAATACTTTAAACTAATATTATGATTTATGTATACTTATGCTTTTGCATGAATATGGTATAGTGATTATGTGCCTTATAAGAAGCAAATGAATGTAGTTCTATCAAATGCCACTTTACACTACATACAATGAGTAACGTGACCACATTTTTAAAATTAAAAAAAAATTAAAACGCAAAAAAGTGTATAAGCACATTTTCTAAAAATAATATAATAAATAAGAGGCATAAATGCTGTTTATTATAAGAATATAAGCGATACAGTATTTTCATTTCCAAATAAAAAGATGACACTTAATTGGAAAATAGTAAGAATGCATTGTGTAACGACTATATGTAGAAAGCCTAAATTTATGCATTAAAAATGAAACAAAAAATAATCTATCAGCTGTTTCGTTGACGCATTTGATCGCATTCATCATAATACGAATATATATCCATATTAATAGATACCATGCTCACAGTGACGCCATTGTAACAAGCCGCTAACATTAAATCTCTAAATATTGTTATTCTCCTAAAAATGAAATTTCGTAGCATAAAATATGATTTTTTTATAATTACTGGTTGAAAACTAAGTTGAATGTTAAATTAATAATAAGTATAAAAAGTCCACTTACGTTACATTTAGGACAACAGGGATATTACGACAAGATCAATCAAGTCAGAATAAGAATAAATGGAACCCAATAAAACGAAAAAAGGTTAAAACGACACATAAGAACGCAAAGAATTAGAACAGAGAAAGGAGGGGGGATTACAGGGCGTTTTACCAGACCGAGGACAAAATTGGAATACAAGACAAGTCATTAACTAAATTACTGGAAATTTTACGGATCTTGAAGGCTCCATGCTGTATGATGCTTTGTTGTGTTATTTATGCCTTTCTATGTTGCTCACGTTCCTCTTTCCTTATCTACTTGGTTTGGAGTCAGCCTAAAAAAACTTAACCTAAAACATATTGACCTGCCTCATTTCTGATATGTGCCAGCAGAGGTAAATAGGTGCAGAGGAGAAATAGTACATGGCCACTTTAAACACGTGGTTGCTTTACTCACAACTCCCATACTCTACATTTGTTTCATAAAACTAAATGTTATACTCGTTAAGATGACATTAAGTTAAGGGTATACGTACGGCCATTACAAGGGTATTCGTATGAAGCAAGGGATATTTCAGTTTTTAATAAAAAGTATTTTTCATGGATGTCAAAAAATTATTCAAAATTAAAAAATTCTACAAATTACGTTGTAATGGTACTTTATTTGCAGAAATAGTACAAAGTCACTGATTCACTTCTCTTTTGCAACGTCTGTAAAATGTACCTGCATTGCGAGTTTAAGTAACACCGAATTTGGTAATTTAGTAAAAGTCGTTTGGGTTTTTAAGATGAGTTGTCGTCGGACATAGAAGATACAATAAAGTGAATCTACGCACATCTGCCAGTTAATTAGAAACACAGGTTCAATATTTCGTTGGACTGTCTTTAGTCCGATTTACAGCACATATGCGGTTAGGCATGGATTCTACAAGGTGCTGAAGTGCATGTAAGTCAAGAGAATACCAGGCGTTATACAGACAGATCGTAAGCTCTTGCACGGTTGATGACAGAGAAGATTATTGTAGGGTATGTCCTTCCACCCTGTTCCAAACGTTCTCCATATAGGGTTTTAATCTGGACTTTGCGGTGGCCAGGGTATATCATGGAAGTCAGAGTCATGCTCCGTGATTTACTATTGCACTGTTCCTGCGCGGCGGATGGCGGCATTATCGTCCATAAAAGACCCGTCGCCTGTGGGGTAAAAATGCAATGTTGGAATATGGACGTGATCGGCAATAATGTAAAAGTTCTCCATGGATGACACCTGACCTCCCTGAAACTCAAGAGGACAAGTACCAAACCAACAGATCATGCATGCCCCACACCATAATACTTCCACCACAACCTTGAACTGTGCGAACAAAACGCAATGAGTTCCTGGTTTTATGTTTTGCCACACCCTCCGTCTGCGTCGTTATAAAACAAGATGTAACGCGATTTATCCAGCCACACAACCTTTTTCCTATTATTGGATGTCCAGTGACTTCTTTCCCAGCACCACTCTAAACGCATTTTCAGGTTCTTTTCTGAAATGAGAGGTTTCCGCACTGGCATGCGACTAGCTACACCGATTCGCTGCAGGTAAAGATTGATTGAGTCGTCATTGAAGTCTTCCGGCAGTTTCTGCACAGTAGATTAATTTATGTGTCTTACAAACCATCTGAGACGTCGCCTATCACGAGCTGGTTGATGGTTTTCGATTCACAGTCCCACCTTTTAGACAAGGGCTGGGGGTTCTGTTTTCAACAGTTATATACTTTGGATATCTGGTGTTTCGAGAAGCCAGTGAGTTGTTCTGCTCTGGCAATCCTGGCTCCTGCCAAATGGGCTCCCACAAAAACACCTTTCTCAAACGCAGACAAATATGATTGCTTTCCCCATTTTACTCCACTTTCTTGGAACACACACCGACAGCATTCTTGTTGCGATCATGTGTACCTCCCATGGCCAACGTAATTTACATACACCCTCCTGTGACTTACATTTGCCTACATGTTCCCAGGTACTAGTCAGTGTGCGCAGTTCACCTCAAAGCTTAAAATATTTGCCAATGTATTTTTTTGCATATAATTATTAAAATATATCGCACCTGTAAATTTCGTAAAAATTAGTTGCATTTAAGGGCTAATCTTAGGATGCTCATCTGCGCTTTTTGCAGCACAGCTCCCACAATTTCAATCCGACCACTTTTATAAACGAACGTCTCATATATACAGCATAAATCCACATATGATATGAAAATTTCGTCAACTGAAGGTTAGTTTTTAAAGAGAAGTGGAAACAGCAAATGTTTGTCAGAATTTTAATCTTTATCGGAGATCTAATGAATGAGAATGTAATGTGACTTAAAATATATAAAGTGATATACTAGTTATTTTTTTTCTTTACGAATGTTGAGTATTGTAGGGAAAGTAAATATAGCGCGATGCCTGATAGATAAACAAGAATTTATGTAAAACTTTTTAAAAGAAGGTATACTAATTGAATCGTTGCTTTTTAAAAGAGCTGTTGACCAAAAGAAAATCCAATTAAAAAAATAACGAAAAACATTGTTACTAGACCTTTTGAAGGATTGTTAAAAACCTAAGATTTATTAAATTATCTTTATATTATAGTGGATTTAGACCTTAAAATGGTCTTGACTTACGCCCTTACCAAAATCAAACATGCTAGTATTAATATATGCCAATATTATTATGAAAAACATCTCCTGGGATATGTTACAAGGTCCTAGGAATATCTTCAGTTTCTTCTTATTGACTGGTCCCTGATTTTTGTAAAACCAGTAGGCTAGGAGACTTGGTTTGGTTGGTATTGCCCTTAATCAACATGCAAAAATGATTTACCAAACCATCAATCCATTCATGCACAAGCAAACTGCTTGGTGCATCTGCATCAATTGTGTACATTTTGTTTGCTTTGTTCAACAGACTGTCTTTGAGATATGGTTTCAGATTAGTTGTCCTTCAGAAGACACGTTTTAGGTATTAGGTAGGCCATCAATGCAATAACAATGCATCTATACATATCTTCGTTACCGTCAATTTTTTTCGTTCATAAGGGTTTCGTTACCATGGAAACGGAGGTTAAAGAAATATTGTCAGACTATCAATATTATAACGCGTTTGTCAGTATAAAAAATTCAACATTTGATTAAAAATGGGCGGGAGTCAACGTTTTCAAACACAACGACTGAACAGTCAGGTGCGAAAATTAATCATAAAGTCGTAGACTTACGTCTTTATTATCACCATTACTTTGATCATGTATTTTTAATAGAACTGCTTTGACCGAATAAAATAATAAAAATTATGATTTACGCCCCGTTTATAAAATTAGCGTTTCGGAACGGTGGCATGCATTACTTTACAAAAACTACACAATTTTCAAATTTATTTATAAAAAAGAAGTTTAGAAAATATACAATGGAATAAATATGATTAAGTGATTTAAGTTTTTATATGGAACATTTCTCAACAAATCGACTGCGAAGAAAGATTTCATTGCATGACACTTCTGTTGCCAACAAAGAAAAGCTCAAATTTGGCACTCAACCAAATAAAAGAAAAGCTACAAAAATATCAATGTACATAATTTGGAGTCTCTTGTATCTCTCTATATCACTATTATACTCGTATAAAAGTATATTCATTTATTAGATTCACTCGACGAATTTCTCATAATGTTACATAGCATCGACAATAGAAGTGCCGAATTTCAATGTACGAGATCATCATCAATAAAATCTCAGTTGATAAAAGTCTTAGTTAAAGGTGGGGAAATGAGTTCTTCAGGACAAAATTTATGTGTTCCATATATAAGATTTCTTATTTATATATTTACTAAGAATATTAATGATTTGCTTATAAATATAAGAATTGTTCACAAGAAAAAACACAAATTACATTTCATACAAACTTTAATATGATTATTCACAGTGTTTATTTACAACGGTAATAACAGTCTGAAATACACATATGATAAGCTCAAACTGCTGTTTAAAGATACCGAGTTAATATTACTTCGCATATAAACCATATTTTTTTTTGCGTTTGTTGCTGTTTTTATACGGAATGTTATTAAATTTCTAGTTTGAAAAGAACTCAATGAAATATGAAAGGTGTTTCTATCGCAAGTATGTGTAAGCAATTGTCAAATTCCAGCTGTTGAAGGAGTTGGAGCAGAAGTAGATCGTTCATAAATCTTTGACCTTTATCCATCATCTAATATGTGAAATTTCACTCTCGATGATAGCTACACAAAGGAATAATATGCTATGGATCATTTTTCAAAGTCTGATACTAATTTAACGTAATATTATGATTTGAAAGATTTTCGGTCACACCATGAACCTGCACCAAGGGTCCTGCTGATTGGTTCTAGAGGTATAGTTGATTTCATTTCTTGAATATTAAAATCTATAGAAATTGGTGGTATGGATAAATACGATAATTCTGGATGATGAAAGATATGAATTTGCTTCTAAATCAGAATTTATACTTTTATTTTAAGTTATTAATTCGTTATTACTGTCCCTTCAATACACAGTAATGTATAAGGAAAGTAATGGAATCATGTCGAAAATCGCGACTCGAGTTTTCGAAGGATCTACACATTTTGGGACCTTATTTAACGAGTGAAGTGCAGCCATTAGACAACGGGATTATTCAAGCAATAAAGTTATTGTATAGAAACAACTAATGCGGAAACTTATCCAGGCTGCAGAAAAGTGTGAGAATGCGGCAAAATTTGTCAAAGAGGTGACAGTCTTAAACGCTGTCCGATGGATTTATGAATCATTGGAAAATGTATCAGAAAACACAATTGTTAAGTGTTTCAAGCATGCAGGATTTATATGTGATCTCAGCTTTTCCGAGGGTCAAGTGACAGACTGTTTCGAATTGGAGTCACTGGATGAAGAACTAAAGTGCCTTTTTTAAACGTGCAGAAAAGAGTTATCCGACGCTTGTCAAAATGTTGTATTTGACGATATTCTTGAAACCCATGATATTGAATCTCCATGTGTTGCTAAATCGAGCAATAGTGATTACGATAACTTTTCTTCGGAGGAAATGGAAAACGCAGATGTAGAAGAACTTTCTACACACGAAAGTGCAATGCAGTGTGCCAAGAAATTAGAACTGTGTGCTTTTATGCAAAATACGCCAGAACTCATTGAGACCGTGTTTAATCTGCACAATAAAATAGAAAGACAATGTGCATCAAAAAACAAACTCTTCTGACAGAGTACTTTTCTGAACAATAGAAATGGAATACTGCATCAATCTGACAGTATGTGCGTAGCCGTTACATATTACGTATAAAATTAGGTGTAAGTATTTAGATTTCTTGCTTGACATTTTAAGTATGTACACACATGGATAAGTACTTTGTAACAGTAATTACAATATTTAATTAAAACCATTGGCTTATTAGTATTTTTTATATGTTAAAATTGAAGTCTTTGATGTGCTTTATTGAAGGGTCCAACTTAGGCAGGTTAAACTGTATATATACATATATATATATATATATATATATATATATATATATATATATATATATATATATATATATATATATATATATATATATATATATATATATATATATATATATATAAATATTAAAATAATAATTAAACCCTTTATATGAATAAATCACGTGTCCCACATCAAAATAACATATGGCATCCATCTTGTTGTTGTTGTTGAGACCCAGACCGTCCGACCTACCCGAAAGGTGTAAGGTAACTAACTGTTTGGACGGGCGGGAAGTGCCACCCAATTTAGACCGGAACCCAGTGGGGGAGGCATCCACAGGGACCGTACCCTCCTTCCCCTACCACCAACCTCTCGGAAGGACTTACGGACCCACATGTTTCACGTGATCGTACTCCGCATGAACACGGCGGCAGTTCTGGCAGCGGCGAGAATCGCGCGCTAACCACTGGGCTGCCGCGCCCGAAAAGAGCCAACAACACGCGTTGTTCCCAGGTGGTCACCCACCCAAGTACTAACCGCGCCCGATGCTGCCTGACTTCGGTGATCTAACGAGAACCGGTGTTTTCAGCACGGTACGGTCGTTGGCCGGCATCCATCTTGTGTCAAAATTGTGATTTTTAAAGTCCTTTTTAATTCATATTTAATATTGTATCCGTCCTAAAACTGCTTTATTTTTGCTTAAATTTTGTGCAATATTGAAACAACGCAACTACAATATAGTTGAGTTTAAATGATCATCCAACTCTTATTATTTCTACAACGAAGCCTAATTTTCAGTTATGGAGAATGTAAATACCAAAATATATAGCATGAGTTGTATAAGAATTGCTGAATTTCTTTAACACAAAATTATGTAGCTCATGGAGTCTGCAATATAGCTGATATGAATGAAACATTCATTGACACAGACAAGCAAACGATTTTTTTCGATGAAGTATTAAGCATAGAGTTAAATTACTTGTACCTCCATGGTTTTAGGTTTTTAAATAAAATAAATTATTATAGTATTGTGTGGAATGAAATGAATAGGAAAAAGTTTATGAATGAAATGTTGCTTTTATATAGAGAGCCAGGCGTGTTATATTTCGATGACGTTATTTAAATAAAGTTCATTTGTTTTAGTTGAAGTTTTCAAATATAATAAATTATTGTAGTATTATGATAATTTTAAAAATATTACCGAGGAATGTATCGCATTTTAGCGATGTTTATAACCAGGCAATTTATATTTCAATGCCGTCATTTGAATAAAGTTAATTTTTTCGATGGAATTTTGAGTTTTCAAATATAATAAATTAATGCAGTATTGTGATAATTTTAAAAATATTACCGAGGATAATTTTAAAAATATTACCGAACCTCTAAAATGCGATACATGGTAAAAATATTACCATGTATCGCATTTTAAAGATGTTTAAATAAAATTGCATTGCAGTTGGAAAGTGTTTTAAAATCAATGCTTTATGCATGATTGATCTTTTTTGTTAACTTCTACATCTA
Source organism: Amaurobius ferox (assembly GCA_951213105.1). Classification (NCBI taxonomy): domain Eukaryota; kingdom Metazoa; phylum Arthropoda; class Arachnida; order Araneae; family Amaurobiidae; genus Amaurobius; species Amaurobius ferox. Next base: position 57,795,487 of record OX578134.1, read on the forward strand.
ATTAGGACATGGTGTGCATAAATATATGATTCTATAACCAGATTTCCATTTTGTGCATAACCTCTACCAGATCCCGTATAGAAATTCCTCTGCAGTGCATTAGAGTAACACAATCAAATTAATCGGTTTTCAAAAATATATTATAGAACAAAAATACCTTACTTAATATAGCATAAGAAGTATAGAGAGAAAGTGTGACTATGTTCACTTATGAAAGTATAAAGATATATTTGTCCTTGATAAAAAAACATGGTATCAAAGAAGCTATATTTCTAATGGCATATTTTATTTATACGTTCAACATATTGTTTTGAAAGTATTCATAAAGAAATTTTAAGTATATTATACTTGACATACCATCAAAGTATTACATATTTTATTTTATATTACATATTTTATTTTATTAAATAAATTGGTAACTGATTAACTAATAATTTTTCCTAAATGTTTAGAAATATACTTTTACATAATTATATAGTAATTAAATACCTCTTATTAAACGTATTACGTGTCTTGCATAATAAAAAGTGTGTGCATGTGTGTGGGAGTGAGTGTCATCTGCAGCTGAACATTAAAGCTTCGAATAGTGTCGGTGAAATTAGGAACATACGTACTTCAGGTCTCCCGACGACACGACTTGGTAAAATTAAAAAAAACAAAACAATTAAAATCAGTTTAAAAGTTTTGAAAGTACTGCAATCGTGTCGGAAATGCCAACTCGAATTTTTAACGGATTTATACGTCTCGAGCATCTTAGAACACGAAAAATCTATTTTTAGTGTGACGTCTGTGTGTGTGCCTGTTATATTGTAATTTTCAATTCCCAATATAACATTGCTATTTTGAAAGTGGAAGGGGATCTAAGAAGATGGTCCCTCATACAGCGAGACAATTCATATAACGTTCCCTTAGACACAGCTGGACCGGACGTAGTTCGAGAGTGAAAAAGGGTGCTTCTCGTATTCACGTCAGCACTAGGTACTATATTAGACGGAAGGGGTTGAACCTCTTGACCCGAGAGGTCAATTAACTTCCTGATGGACATGGGAAAATGTTCGTGAGAACTTTCTGCTCGAAAAAGACAATGCTCAAATATCTGATATTTCAAGGGGGGCTTCGGCCAGTTAGATAGCCGGAAGGCGGAGTTATGTATTTACGGAACCAATGAGAGTCTGGGGGCCTAAGAGAGAGGGGAGAGATGAAGAGAGACTTAAACTTTCAAAATTTGAAAAATCGATGAGGAGTTGAATTTTGGGAGTGCTAAAAGGTGGTCGCACGAGAGCGACGATAAGAGGCAGCCCATCGGAGAAGTCCGTTTCCTCCTGCCGGTGACAAGTTCCAGTCAGCGGCGATGTTCCGAGGTAGGCAATTTCTTTACATGTATTTTGCACGAAGGTCAATTGTTCAGTATGCTCTCACCCTCTCTCGCTATTAATGAAGAAATAATGTAGGAATGACAAATGGTTTTATTAAATTTAATTATGCATGTGTGAAATACATGCCACACGTAGGAAAGGTGTTGATAAAAGCGAATTTTCAGAATATGAATTGAAATAGTGTATGTGAGACATTTTATCCTATAGGTAATGTAGGAATGATACGGTATGTTACTTACAATGGTAGTGTTGCATGATTGTAAAATTAAATGGGCTATTACGAGTGTTGGAATTATTTTAACATTCATTATGGAATTGTTGACTTTACCAAATATTAAATAAGGTTTTATCTTAAGGAAATAAATTCTTTGTTATTGTTTAAAATTAAGCCTCTTCATTTCAATCACTGGTATTATGTATTTCTTTATTTACTCCACTTTACGAGATCGGTCCATGTAGCGTCAATACCTGACGTGTGATGATTCACATATCAGTGCCTGTGTAATGCATATATCCTCTCCATCTGACAAACTAATTGACCAAATTTCCAAAATTTGGTAGCTGATGCATGTGTGAGTTACGCTGGTGCTGGTTAGATTTTGGTACGATTCGTTAAAAATTAATTAGCTTTTTTAAATTGGCCCCCAAAATAGAATGTATCCACGCTGAAAAACTAATTAAACAAATTTTACAAAATTTGATATATGAATCATATGTGAGATATTTTGGTGCTGATTAGATTTTGGCACGATCTGGAAAGAACGCGTCTGCCTTTTTCGGAAAATGGCCAGCAGAAATTGCCAAAATCTGAAATGAAAGACTACATATAATTACATGTGAAAGACTATATACTCAAATGTATCAATTAAATATTCGTTTTATATGTGATTTTTGAAGACTAAAATAAAAAGGCCAACCTCTATAACTTTAGGACTAACTGTTCTCGAGATAATTTAGATTTTTCGTATTTTTGCCACATAGCCTTTAAAAATGAGTCTAGTTACCAAACAAAAATGAAAACTGAAATAAAAATACAAATTCAGTGTAATTTCAAATAATTATCAGAGTACTTTTGTGCTATAAAACTGAATTTAATGAATTTTTAAAGAAAGAGAAAATGAATTTGCGTCTGTAAGGAAAAGTCATATGCTGTCCACATCTGATCTCTTGTTCTATGTGGGAGTATCTTAAAAGCTTTGGTTGGTTTTCGAATATTAGCTGCATGTTCAGAGGTTTATTTAAGAATCAGATTACCACCAGAAAATCATCGTAAACCCCTGAAGCAAATAAAAGTTTAAGATTGGCATTGGAGTACGGCTATCCTATTGGATTCTTAAAAACATGTTATATGAACTTTTGTAAAACATTGGACAAAAACAATATATTTTATGCAAATTTTAACGATATGTTGCCATAAGTTAAAAAAGTAACTTTGTATAAACTGTGACTGTTTCAACGCTATATAGGTGTATTGAAGGAATCATTTATTAGAAGCCTTTGACATCATTCTCATACTTTTGTTCCCTGATGGTGACTTCTTTTGATGTCGATTCCGGCTTTCTTGGTTCTAGAATCATGGATTTTGGTTCCTCTGGGATTGTGTTTTTTTCCATACACATTTTGGAACTGCTCCGAGCGATCACTGTCTCTGAGAGTGTTTCCTAGGAATAAAAGCACGCTTTTAATCAGGAATAGAGGGTCACAATCCCCCTAGACATTAATGATCCCTCGT